>JAAAYG020000277.1:18409-29280 GCA_009936455.2 Tomocerus minor
GACTTTTAATATACCTCAATTTGCAATAAATAAGCGACATCAAACTGGCCTAGGCTAAATTCAATCGTGCGTGATATTTTCTATGACGGTGACGCATGTATGGGAATGCATGGTAGGTTAATTTGTATAAAACTACTTGACGCTGTATAAAATCGTCGTATTAAGAAAATGTTGATGCATTTAACGTGTTACGTACCTAGCTCAGTGCACGAATGTTCCACATAGGATTGTGTTAATAAGAGTGGCTAGTGAATCATGTTGGACACATAAGAAAATCATATTTTATTACCTAAAGTTAATATCATATCTCCAACTGATTCAATGGGCAGGTAATTAAACAAACTGCGATGCAGAGGCAATTTAAGAGACAAAAACCGTTTATCATGTGTCCAATTTACACAGTGAAAACTTGAATTATACTTGTCCTGTGCGAATAAGGTAATGTTATCTTCTTGTTGCTCACGAAGTTAAAAATTTTAACGCGATAATTGCATTTCAAGTTTGTAGGTGGGTAGACGAGTCAGTAGTGTATTACAATTACAAGAGTTTGGGTACCTTACTCGGTTACTTTGTACATGCATAAAAGTAGCAGAGCAAGAGAAGAGAATCCAGTTTGACTCTTTTGGAAAATTCTATTGAATTCACACAAGTTGACTTTGACTTTGAGTAGAATTGCTATCCAGGACAGGTTACTAGTCTGTCACTACATGTATATAAAACATTTGGATCGATGTGCACCGAGTAGCTACTCCGTATCTAAAAAAGCATGTACATAAGCACATCCAAGAAAGAAATGACATAGGAAAGAATATTTGTAGTGTACTTTATGTATCATTAAATTATTGTTAAAAAATTCATTGCAATTTCCTGTCAGATAAAACAGACAATACAGTTTTCTTTCAAGAGAGATAGTTGTGTATTTGGATAGAGTAAAAGGCAGCCGAGCGAATAAACCATCTCACATTGTCTATGAATTTCACACTTACGTCTCTGTTTAGGAAAAAACTGAGAAAACAATATAACAAGTGCAAAGAAGAGATATCAAAACGCAAAATCGGCACTGCAAAAGGAGCGGCAACCAATGTAACATATGTATGCATAAATACAATATTTATTTAAGGCTGCAGCTATAGTTATAAATACAGAGGGAAAAAGTGAAGACCACCCTACTGTACAGACCACCAATTTTTAACAGAATAAACACTGTTTTATGAAGTCTCATTATTTTATCTACGTTTCGCTCTGCTTCTGATTACTAACAATAAGATTTTCCCTAAGAAATATTTATATAACTATCTCTAAACTACGTATTACGAAATGTACCTGAAGCTCCTTGACTATTTGTAAGTTTTAGCATAGCGTTACCTTTTGTTCATTGTTTTCCTGGTTAATTTAAGATCTAAAACTCTTTCTTCTAAGAATTGTAACAATTATCATAATTCTTTGATCCTGTTTTCTAGGTAAATGCACGATGAACAGTACCAAGAGATCTATTTACTGCTGCTGGTGAAATTAAAAGCAATTATAAAGTAAAATATGTTAGTTTACTCATTGTTTAAAACTACAAATATCAAATACATCAAATTGCTAAGCTATTGCAAGCAATTAACACGAACAATAAAGATAATGATTTCGATGAGGAAGATAACGTTTTTATTTTCGTACATAAAGCAATAAAACAAGATGATCTGAAGATTGAAGCATAAAGCACCTAAACAGTTGAAATGGAAATAAGAAATTTTGGTTTGAGAGATACGGGTAGCCTTTCAGCCTACATTCACAGTCGGATGCACGCCAACGAATTTGTGTGCATGATGAAACTGCATTCGGTTTTGCTTATTTTTCTTCGTCTGTAATTGTTCCTTTATTCTTTACAATCTATTAAATTATGATGGGGCATATAAAATTCATTTCTTTTGTGTATGAAAGTTTCTTAAGGTAAGTCGTAAGTGTATCAAGGCTAAACTAACAATAAAAATACCATTGTATAATAGTAGCCGGAGATTATAACATTTTATACAGTAGTAGAGATTGTATGTGTATACGGAAAAGTGCCACTGAATCAGATAGCTGAAGGAAACTAAGGGATGGGGCAATTGTAAAGTCCAAGTTAAGTGGTGTAAAGCTATCTTTATTTCACCTCACAATAAAGCCAGTTTTTGTTGGGGATTGATAAGTATTTTGATAGAGCTTATACGGACTGAGAGTGTATGAGTTGTAGATAATGGCGAGTGTGAGTGTGACGAACAGGTTGAAAAAAGATCGTTTTTTCTATTTTTTGTCTACATATATTAGATATTCAGTCTCAGTCATTGTGCACTCACTAATAGCAGTAATATTATTATAGGAACAACCAACACAACACTTAAGTAAGTTAATGTGTGAAAGATATAATTTTTAACATTTTTTTCATTCTCCACCGAATGCGCTCGGAAAATATATTGCTACAAACTACAACATACCTAAAGAGTTTTATGCGTATCCCATGTATATATAAATGCCTATAGGGTAATAAAAATGCTACTGACTGACAATGGATATATCTATAAAGATATGATTCGCAGAACATTAAATAGTTTTATCTTTATAATTTCGTTGTCCATATGTTAAAGCTAGGAGAAATATGTAGGCACTACATGTTCTGTCATTGAATTGCAATGAAATGGGCTGGTCGCATGTGTATCCAAAGAATTGGGGCTCACTCAATTCAGGAAAATTATTACCTATACACAAGTGATAGGGATATTAGTCACTATATCAAAGTACATCTCAATAGAAGACAAGAAGATTCCATGAGAAGCCTCCCAAAAGGCATCAGGCAGTTAAAAATAAAAATTATGCTTCTTACAGAACCCTATCCTAGCCGCTACTCTCTTCTACTCTGGCATTAACGTAAGATTAGTCTGTCGTAAAAATTTACACGAGGCAAACAAGAGACTCTTCGTTCTTACATGAATATTCGATGTACATGGAGACGCTACACTATGTATGAATGTGTGTGTGGGAATGTAAGCCCACATTTGTCATGGACCATTTAAACACGCTTCATGTAATTTAGAATTTAAATGGCAAATGAAAAATTTTACATCTATTTTCTAATCCTAACTAGCATATTATTATGAAATGAATTTAGGAGGTGTGTGTCTCTCTTTCTCTCTCTACACCCCTAGACACGGTAAGGACATTACCCAACACACTGCTCTATAATTTTATTACGACTTGATTAATTGCACAAATGTTTTGTTTTCATCCTTACACTTACTTATTAACAGTGAACAGCATAGCATTTACCAAAAATATTTTTTCGTCGAAAATATTCAACCAAGTTAGCTAACCCTATTTATTATCCTGTTTCAAGCACATTTATGGCTTTTATTTCACTTCAATCTATTTGTACAGTAGAGCCTCCAGACAAGTTAAGAACTTAACAGGAAGAGTAATTTTCATCTTTTGAATTTAGATTTTGTATTTTCAGCGAATTCCTTTTCAGAATATTTAAAACAATGAATTGCCATTTATCTACTAATCACAATTTGTAAGAATTTACTGCGTTTTGAGTTTTGACCCTCAAAATATTTATTTCATTTTTTATTACGAGAAGCCAGGAGAATTTCATTCCAGAATTATTATCAGACAATACATTGTAGCAGTCCCAGTCAATGTAGACAAAACTAAACATTTTAAGGTTGTATGATATTTGATGGTATCAAAAATTATGCAACAATTTGCTCTTCTCTCTCTAGTCGTTGCATCAAATGCGTGGTTGTCATTGTTTTGATGCATACTATGGAGGAGGATTATTAGAAAGTATTTGGTTTTATTCGGTTTTTGATTTTTATTACTGTCATTAGCACTACAATTATGCTCTCATTAGATTCTGAACAATGGAGGGCAACCAATGAAACATTATTATGAGGAGAAGAGTTTGAGTTTAAGTATTTTGTTTTCTGTAACAAGGGTAGCAATTATAGTGGATATTTGGGCTCATTAGCTCTAGCCGTGCGTGGAAAAATGGACAAAGGTTATCATTATCATTGTCCGTGATTTATTTGTATTTGTATTAATTTTAATTCTCTTTCTAGTGCACAAATAGGTTTTTGGCATTGCAAAAATTGGTGGAAATCTTTGTGTTCTAACAAGAAACATTAATTGCTCTCAGGTATATCATTATCAATGAGAAATAAAACTATCATATACAACAGTATAAGTGCCATGTAATTACAGATGTGTAAAAAAGGCTGAGGCTTTTACTAAGCCTTTCAATCCGAGTTGTGAGAAGAATACAAAGTAGCGCGTCTGGGATTTACACACTACTAAACCAAGAGGGAGAGATATAATAGTGAATATCATAGTGTCCATTGTATAAGAGTGTAAGACTTATGATAGGAGTGCTGTAATTTACCAAGAATAGTGGAGAAGAAAAGAAATCAGAACAGGATGGAAATTAAAATTCGCAAGTTTCTTCTCTGAACTGTGTTTGCATTAATTGCAGTTTTATTAAACATAATTGCAGTTCTCACGTCCTGTGTTTGTTTTATGTTACATAGTTTGTGAATCGTAATTGTAATTGGTAATGACGAGGAAGGGCATGAATCCGTTTCAAGCATTCTCTTTTTTTTCTTGTGAACCATCTAAAGTCAAAAATGATGAGGAGAGGCTCCATTATGCAATTATAAGTGCACACGGTGGATTTACATAGAAATAACTCTGTAGGTAGTTAGTTGTCTTGTGTGTGTACGAGTTGTACTGTTGAATTAAAAATTGGAATTGAGCAGAACGGAGAGAGACAAGGGCCAAAAAGTTAGAATCCAAAAGAGATCGGAGATAAAGATGCCGATTGTGATAAAGATATCGCACGTATGATTTTCTGCTCTTTTATGGCATGACATGCTCCACTATGTGCGACTTTGTTTTGTTTGAATAAACACTAATATCCAAGTATAAAACTATTAGCCTTATAACTACTTATGATGTAAAGTTAAAAAGCTCTTCTGTAATGTTCGCCTTAAATGCAAAGTGGTAGTGACATTGGATCTGATAACATAACTAGAAAATCTGCTGTTGCATTTCGATAAGTTCTTTCCTTCTCCCCGGAGCTTTACGATGGCTAATATGCTAGCTCAGTAAATTAGAAATAGATATGAATGCAAACATACGAAAAATATTATGGTTCTGTCTCTCTGTGTAGCCGGCTCCTTCTAGTTTGATGCCAAGATAAGGGATGAATAATTCATGGCGTTTCACACGAACAAACGTAGAAAGAACTCTCGCTCAACTCATGAACCAAACAGTTGGCTAAACGAATAAGTAAATAGGATTTCCTCGAAAGAAACCATAAGTGCATATGATTTATCTCTATTTAACTTTGTTATTGATGCAAATTTCATTACGTTTCTTTAATAGATTCTTCTAATGTAATACTAGCGTGGGTGTGTTTCTCTGTATGTGTGTAGAATCTACAAAATTGCATTTGTGCCTCTACGTAATAGTAGCTGCTTCCTTAATAAAACTCTAGGATTGTCTAGCGTCTATGTACCCACTCCTATATAATTTAGCTAGAAATGTGAAGCGATTGCCATCACTAATCACTATTTGTGTTTGCACAAGACTGTCTAAGTACCTTGTAATGTTATGTTGTGTAATTGATGTCTAATTGTATTTAAGTATACGTCTTGGCAAAATAATTGACTTTATTAGCAACGTATCATTATTTTACCTGTAATAATTATAAAAAGTTCGAGCCAATAGTTTCTCTACAGCTAAATAATTCGGGACTACCTTGAAATCACTGTAATCACTTATTATCATGGCATATGGTAAATATCAATTCTAGTGGTTAGCATGATCATCAGTTCATAACACACTACACTCACTACTCTCTATTTTATTCTTTCCGTCTATAACTTAAATCCAACAAGAGTATTTTGCTAATACATTTCCTTTAGTTTGGTATTAGCACTGCATTACCCACGGCTTTTATCTGAGATGACTCAAACTACCAAAAAGTCACTGATATTTGCAAAGGCTTAATACATTACTATTCTTCTCTGATTCACAAACAAATCGAGGACAAATCAGGAAACCCCTGGGGAGCTGATATTTGCATTCTTCCTCCAATTCAATTCAGCCTTTTGTACGTTACCTTGTATTGTAGAAAGTACCTTGTGAGGAATCTACAAAGAAAAAATGTCATTTAGCCTAATAGATATATAGCTAGTCTATTATCCACATTATTCTATCATATGCCAACATATATGAAGAAAAAATCGTATATATACCATGCCTTCAATACAAATCCTAATTTCTATATTATATGACGTAATTTTAGGAATATTCTTATATTATTATGTCGATAAACTATCCAAGAAGCTAGTACTAAGGTAGATTTAGTCTGAAGACAGAAAAAAAATAATATGATTTCTCTTTGGTTGGCTTACCTTTGCAATAAATATTAGAATAGAGGCTAAAGCTAAGAAATAAAACGGAATAAATTCATTCGAGTGAAGGAGTTAGTTAGAAGAGCACTAGGCAGCAGGAGTGCCAAGGGAAGGAAGGGAGTTTAGGTTGAAAAGGTGTAATATCTACCTATGCATGAGGCATGTAGGAATAAGTACGCACAGAGAATAATGAAGATCACTCGAATCCAATCGAATGTGCGACTTGTCCTTGGAATCCTGAAAGTATCATCTAATTTTCCTCTATAAATGGTGTATTGGTGTAAAATCCTTGTCGCACGGAGGATTATTCACGTAGTGTAGCCATCTCCAGCTTAGAACAGAGATTTTTCATGATGACAGGCAAAAAATAAATACATGGAAACCAAATACGTTCACTTACCAGTTAGCAGAGCAGGGAAAAACGGCTTTGCATACTATATTGCAAAAGGATGGAAGTTGTATCTAATGTCCACATAAAAATCTACAACCCTATAAACTTTTCAACATCAAAGTAATCGAATCTTCTTTTATCTAATGAAGTAAATGAGCCGTATCCTCTGCTACTAGTTTTCCTATCCCATTTCTCAATATGCCTCAGTGCACAAAGGAATAAAACTATTCTGCTCTGCTTTCATCCAACTAATACATAATACATAGCATACCTTCCTATATCCATAGTTAAGGTATACATATACCTTTAATGCATTATATACTATATATATACTTATAGCTAGTAAAGAATTGAACTGAAAATTTGGTGAAACTAGAGGACTACTGAGATGGTGGCATGCTATGTACTAAAATCAACGGAAAGACGATGTCCCGCTGTTTACTAACTTTTCCATGCAAACTACACAGAGAACATGATATAATATGATGATATTTTTGGCAAAATGAGAATGTAGTCCAAGATATTCTCTCTTTCCTCGCCTCACGCTCCCTGTATTGATATAGCTGGAAGAAGAGAGGTTAGATGCTACGGAAAAATTCAATGGAACACGGGGAAATAAAGAACTTTGATTCATTTCATTAATTTCGTTTATTACCACATAAAGTATGTTGTAATGTAATTGTATGTTTTTGGATGTTGTGTGTATGTATGTATGTGTATGTATGTAATAATATTATTTATATTACCTATATATATAGCATTATATATTTATAACATAGTACTATTAGTTGATGTTCTCGTACTAACATTAGTACAGTACATATGTAGGTTATATTTAGGTAGAACAGTACAAGTAATAATATGTATTCATGTATGTATGTTGTTTTGTTAATAATAGTTCCCTCCTTCATTCCACGACAATACTAAATACACACTCCCTTCCTTCTTCTTTCTATGCATACAACTCCTTCCGCTTCTTTCCTTCAATTCAATTTATGCATTCTTCTTTAATATTTAATACATTGCTTTCCTTAACAAGATATCAATCCTTTCAAATCCTTCACTACTGCATACAGTCAATGCAAATCCATAGTACAACAACACAATAAACAATTCATTAAACTATATAACATGTCTGTATGTACTTTATGTATGGATAATAAGTAGCATCTTCCTATAGTGCAATTCATTCCAGTCTAAACTGAGTAATCTATCAGCCCATAATATAGTAGTACATAATATATCTATTTAATTAGTCCCCTTAATTAGTGTACATAGAAATAACGTAAGCTTCTGGAAATTCCATTCAATTCAAGTCATCTCTATACGAATCCCACTCCAGTAGTAATAGTAGTAATCCATCCACAATTCATCAAATCATTAGGTAATACACAGGCTATTCGCACAACAATTCATACTTGCTCATCATCATCCTTCCTATATCAGTAGTACTTACAACAACAGAAAACTTTCCTTAGGCTACCACTGCCACTTCCTTACACACACATAGTACTTACTTAGTTTACTCTTACCTAACTATTGGGTATGTTTGATTGTTTGTACAGATACTATTTGTTTTTATGCATATCTTTCCTTAATTTAATACTACTTAATCATAACGTTGAAGCATAGATAACACTATTAGCAGAATTCTTAGTTCATGTACATGTAATTAGTAGCATGTAGTAAGTGATACTCAGATAACATCCTCTTACCTCTGTCCAATCATAAATACTAGCTCATAAATTAATTTACAATCTAATAATATAAGGTACGGATAAAATCATTCTTATATCATATAACTTGCTCAGCAATCTTTTTATCTATCCGCTCAGTTTTCGACGCTGATCTGCCTGCACACTGAGTTGTTCTTTATAGTTACCGCAGTTTGGAAAGGTAATTCATTTACATGTAGTATGCAATTCACATACTTGCACGTATCTCCTTCCTCTATGTAATTTAATACAAGGATTAGTATTACGATGCTCTTGTTTATCCACAGATTTTCAATGTTCCACAGTTATTCATAAGTACATAATAGGTACGTGTATCAGTAAGGTATACTTATACCATACCCACCGCTTACCTATAATTGTAAATTCCTTTCTCAGTACTTCCCTTTTCATTCCCAAACAACACTAAATCTACTAATACAATCGTATTGATACAATTTCAATGATAAGCTTAGTATTTTATAGTAATTAATTAATTGGTTGTTTCCTTTGCTAATTCCATTTCCTTAAGTTAAACAACTTTTTAATACTTAGCCATATCATCTACTCTCTTTGTAGTCCAGTTCGTCTATCTGTTTCTAGTGTATATCTACGCACGTGTATGTTAGTGTAATTTCTATACATAGTTTTTTTATCTATGTAATTATGTGTAACTGTAATGTATTAGTATTCAGATA
Source organism: Tomocerus minor (assembly GCA_009936455.2). Taxonomy (NCBI): domain Eukaryota; kingdom Metazoa; phylum Arthropoda; class Collembola; order Entomobryomorpha; family Tomoceridae; genus Tomocerus; species Tomocerus minor. Next base: position 27,648 of record JAAAYG020000277.1, read on the forward strand.
ATTGTAAAGATCTACTTTTATCTACACATTTAGTAATGTATATTTAGTTAATTCATTGCTAGTCTTAACATTACTAAGTATAATGTATTATAATTGTTGAAGATTAATGATCTAGGTTGGTTTTGTTTCATAACAGTTGAAAAGGTGACAAATGACCATGCATTGGTTTGCCTGTTATACCTTCGCGGAATAATTGTGTCTGTAAACTTATGTAGTTTTGGAAATTCTGCATGAGGAGCCAGCAACTCTTCGTAGAGGTTTGCTCATTTACCTTAAAGTACTTATAGCTATTACACCTTACATCAATCCTACCAATGCTATTTGTATTTACCCGACTTTACATATATAATTATATATTTAAGATCAACCAGTAAGTAGGTATGGTTTAAATTGCCCATTATATTTATGCCTCTTTATACATGGACACTGTTGTTTCTATATTATACATTGTAATAAAAAGAGCCAGAAAAGATTCTTTAGCTCAATCAGTACTGACAAAAATGAAATATTTAGTTGCTATTTTATTATCATACACTTTCTAGAATTAGCCACTTATAACCACCCAAAATTCATTATTGTATTTGTTAATAGATATTATATTTAATTTGGGGCTTTCCTCAAGACAGAGACAAAATTACCTTACCATCACTCACTAAAACTAGCAATAAGCAGTTCAGGCTCTCAGCTATGTACAATTCAATAATATATTTATTAAAACCCTCTTTAGTCACCGTCATTTGTCAGAATCGAAGTGACATCAGTTGTAAACTCTTATATATAACTATAACAATAACAATTGTATGTAGATGGACAGGCTAAGCGGAATCGGCATTTTTCAGCTACCTTTTTTCACTATTGTAACAACCTAAATTAATTACCTATTTCTTAGACAAACATTTTATATGTACATGATAAGGTAATCTGTAGTGATATACCCATTAAATTCACAGCATACAGAGATGAGGCAATTGTAAGTAAATATTTACTTCCAACTGCAAGTTAATCAACTTATTTAGACAGGTCTTTGGATGCTTGTAGTATTTACAGTGTGAATTCTCCTACAATCTATTTAGGATTCTATCCAAATAAAATAACAGTCATTTACTAACAAAATATGTGTGCGCATTAGCAAAGAAGCATTAAAGAAGAAATCCATGAACTGAGATGTACCCTTAATGAAAACCCTTTTATAAACCATCTTCCTTATGGTATGCGACTTAAAAAATCAATAAATTAATATGCATCCTAAATCCTGTCAAATATTTGAAGTTCAATTACACAGCAGAAAAACCTTTAGCAAAATTACTTGCTAATCTAAAGATTTTCGAATAACTCTTTTACTAAGTTGAATTCCAATTCCAATACAAGTTAATGACATAATTTTAGTCTACAAATACAGGTCGCTCAAAACTAAGCTTTCTGACTTTCTGACATAGCGAAAATCGCAACAAAGTTCCATAAAGCGCATTTTAATCTAAATATCCCCATTTACACATAATTACCTGTAAGTATGGCTACAGCGTGTATATGTTATAAGGTCTAGAAAAACTATGCATATATATATATTACAATTTATGGACACTATCTGATGAGTTTTGCGCAATTCTGTATTGTAGTTTAGTAACTACTTATC
>JAAAYG020000288.1:10034-27166 GCA_009936455.2 Tomocerus minor
TTATGGTGGTGGAGTTCGGAGGAAAGTTGTTTGTCTTTTGTGTTGAGCATTTGCATAGTGTGTAGAGAGTGGAAATTCAGTTGAGTATAAAATTAGTTGTTGAGGATAAATGGACAAGGTTTGTGCGATTATTATTTCATGTGCGTAGGAAGTGTGCTCCTGGTTTTGCGTGGACATTTTATGTGAGGCGAAAGAGAGCGAGGGAAAATATCATTAAAAATTTCACGCAGAGAGGAATTCTTTTCTGTCTGAAATGCCACAAGCTCTCTTTTACATAGGAGCATTTAGTGAGTGTGACTCGAGTCGGGAGTTGACATGCCCAAGGAGACTTTACTGCCCTGTCCTTTTCATTCCTCCTCGTTGTATCGCAATTTTGCAGATCTTGGCTATAAAGGGCATAAAAGGGAAATGGCTGGAGAAAGCATAGATTAGCGAGGGAAGTAATAATGGAGGACAAGATAGAATGTAGGGAAGACAAGTCAAGGAGCTGGAAGCAAATAAATGGCAAATAGACTACAGATTGAATGGCAGATGACAAATTAAACGCCTTCTCGCCCTGCATGGACGCTATTAATCATGGATTTTCATTCTCTCGCCCAGACACTATCCCTCTCCCACTATATAGGACATACAAACTCTATAGCCATCCCTCACTAGACAGCTCTAGGAAGAGTTTAGTGTTGATGGGATGAGAGTCTAGTCACGAGTCATGAGCTATACACACCACTAAGTAAGTAGTAGTAAAGAGACTATCATGGTTATTAAACACTAGCAACGTGCGAGGACATCGTCTATGCGTATAGTCACTATAAATGTTGAAGATGCTATAATGGACAACCGCGTAAGACAAAGCAGGACACGACAGACAATGCCACGATGTTACATTTTCCTGGACAACAAACAAGACAGCAGATTGTAGACTACACCAGCAATAGTGACAGAAAGCGAAGAAAGGAAACTCAGCCAGCTTATCTTGTCTTAAACTATGTTTCATCTCTATACGTTTAAGAAAAGCAGAATTTGAAGACGCCACACCACACCACAGTTCTTTCCACCACGCGTGATAGAAAAGGAAACAGTGCATAAGAAGGGCAACAACTTATCATTAGGATATAGGAAAGAGTGAGAAGTTTTGCACATTGTATTTGAACAGTGTTGCTCTTTTATAGATCCCTTACGTAAGTGCTGTATTGTGGCCAGTTGCATTTTCTATTATGCGTTAGTCTTTCGATTGGACGAAAAAACTTTTCCCCCGACTGCTACTGTTTTCCACTGTATAGGTTTAGCCCTTTATTCTCCTTTCCCTCATTTCATGAATGAGTGAATGAATGAGAAATTGATGGATGAACAAAATGACCCCGAGTTGCTACCAGGAACATCCTTCTTATTTCTACATGCTGACTCTTTTGTTATCCTAGAAAAAGCTCTATGCGAATGAATACTATGACCATTTACCAATAAATATAAATGGACTCTCTAGCTTGCTCTCTTTCCGTCTTCACAGTATGTAGAAATAGAAACTAGAGTTTCTTCTCTATATTTTGCAGTTTTCCTACGGAAGTTTTACTATTTCAGTTCACTCTAGTTTTTTCATCCGGAATGATTCCAATTTTGGGTCAGTTGGCATTACAGAACTTTTCTGTCCTTTTTAGGTTTAGTTGACTTCAATTTCGCTTTCTCTGCAATTCTGTGTCATTCATACTTTGCACCACTACCATTAGGAAACGAATAGCGTCATAAATATAGATTAGGGTGTGTTGCGTCCACAGTCAATTCATTTGCAATTCTACGCTGTAATATGTGTATTTCCTTTGTATTCATCGGTTTTGACACGTTATACATACATCATGTACCAGCCACGTAAACATATCACTTCTATGCATAATAATTTACACCCACTAATAAAAATGGGTTCTAGGACAATGATCACATTTATCTTCTGTGTCGCTATATATGGCTTTCACCTACAAATGCACACAGGAAAAATATCCAGAAATTCCTTATAGTCAAAAGTGTATCAAGTACTGTGTATAACATTCATGTGTAAATATTTCTTTTAAAGGTAGCAGGTACTTTGTACTGTAGTATTGTGGTTAGTGTCGAATAATAATGTATAGTAATATATGTGTTGGTTTTTCTGTTATTGTAATGCAAACAAAAGTTGGTAATCTGCATTTGCCTCAGCTCGTTTTAACATATTTATTTGATATGAGAGCAATCAATCATGTGGTAAATAGGAGTGGGATCAGAATCATGGAATAATAGGCCTGATAATTATTATGCATTATGATTGTGATTGTGTGGCAGGCAGGGAAGGAAATGAGTTTGAGTCAAATCAAGCAGGAGCAAAGGTAGTTTCAGATAAAATATATTTCTCCGCCAGCATGATACGCTATTAGTTAACATAAGCTAACTGAGAACTGATAGGTAGACTGATTTCGAGTTCAGTTCCTTTTGCCCTGTCTTGTTTGTAGGTTTTAAGTGGCTACTTACTACTTAGTTGGTAGGGCTGTTTAGATTTTTTGTGGTAGGGCATAATGTAAATATTAAAGGAGTAGTAGTAGGTGGCTGCGCACGAAGTTGTCATGCAATGCAATTTACCTGTGCTCTCTTCATGCATCCCACTTGAATATTATAATTGTTCAAGATCCAGAGTTAGGATTAGTGATGTGAGTCGTTTGTAAAGTCTGGTGTAGTTGATTCTCTGACTATTTATGTTATTACGGGAGAAGAGTGATAAACGTCTGCGGGGAATTATGATGTGGTATAAGGTGGTAAATGGCTATTCTTCTCTTTCTACAGTGTGGGACATGTTGTGGTGTGCTCTTGGTCTGGTTTTTGGTGTGTGGCATAGTCTGACTTGCATTTAAGGACTAATATGCGATAACTAGGCTTGAGCTGTTGTTCTGTTGTGTTGGCAGGAGCCTGTGTATGATCTAATGTAATGGATTGTAAACTAAGTAGCTGCCATTGTTAAACATGAGATGAAGCTCTTGTGCTCGACTCTCCAGCTTTCTTTCAAAGAGTTGCCTTTTGGGAGCGGTTCTCTTTTATTAACGGGGAAGACTTTGGAAAATATTGTCTTGTGAGTGTTGTAAATAATATTGTCGACGTGATCTCGATGATGGGGAGGTCGACGGTTATGTCCTTGTTAAATACCTACTTACTACTCCTTGCCTCCGTCTTCTGAGACATAGATCTGCTGATGTATAGGTATTGCAGGGGATTATGTTAATGCCCAACTAGCCACAGTAATAAATGCAGAAAAGGAATGTGATAGGAAACGTTGAGCCAAATTTGGGTTTCATAAGTTGACTTTTGGGTGCTTTCACCTTACGATTGGGACATGATCAGAATTTAAGTGTCGACTTCAAGACAGAGTCGTCTAACAGAATATTTGAATCCATCAATAGCTACTTTTAAGTGTGCAGTCCGTGTGTGTGAATTGGGAAGATGGTATGGAGAGGAAAAGAGGAGAGAACAGGTTATTCCCTGGTGTGTCTTTTACGAGGCTCGTTTTATACGCAGAATATTTTAACTGTTTGTTTGCTTGTCTTCTGTCTGTAAGTTGAGAAGTCTGTTGATGTCGCCTGGCAAGAGGCTCTCTTAACATCTTTTCTACACTTACAATTCTATAGAAGAGCCAATATATTGCAATGTTGTCGGAGTGGGCCTGCACTTAAAGTATTTATTTGCAGAAGTGCTCTGTCTACAAAGCAAAGACCCTAATAACTAGTTAAATTGTAATTTTTATATTGCTTTTTGTGAATTGTTTCATTTGGGGCTCCATCATCCAGCTCCAAGAGCTTTTGGCTATGAAATGCTATTAAATTGAAGAGAACCTCTTGCCCTCCTCTCCTCGTCGGGCGGCTTATGAAACTATACAATACAATAAAAGATGATTTAATATCATGCAAATAACTTAGTGCTGTGAAGTACAATAAGCAGTTATAAATTAAAAGAGTAATAGTAATAATTTAGATGCTTTACATTAACTTATGTTAATGCACGGCTGTTTTATAGCAAATGCATTAAATACGTACACTTTTATAGCGTACTTACTCATAAGGGACAATAGTTACTCAGACGGGGAACAAAAGCAAACGAGATAATAAAATCTTGACGTTATTTCTTACGTTGCCTTTTAGCAGGATCTAATAATAAGCCTCACAAATAAAAATCACATTTCTCTAGCCCGTAAGTTCAGAGTCCAGCAGTTAACTAACGAGATACTATTTTTGATTTTTCTTTCAGATCACATACGAGAGTTCTCATGTGGGAAACGCTACTACCGCACATTTTACCAAGATCCCCGAAGAGGAGTCCTATACATCGGTGCTATGTAAGTACAATACATTCAATCCAATAACCTTTTCTTTATTAACTCTTCCTTCTCTTTTTAATCTCGTAAGAAAGGATTCAACGAAAAGACGTTAGTCAACTAACTAACAGATGGGTTCTGGCGCATGCTTTCATCTATAACTTCCATATGGACCTTTAATACAATTCAACACGATATATATAAAACTCCTATCTCTTCAAATTGTTCACAAAGCATACGAAGATCGCCGTGTACATATATGAGGCATAACGTGGCGGGGAATGGCGTGAGTAACGCAAAAGAGAATCTAGCCGTTATAGAACCTCCTTACTACAATTTGGCATTGTTACTGCCAAGTTAACTTATTTAGTGAACCAAAGACCCGTGTCTCCTACCTGAGTAATATTATTAGTTGCTGGATCTAATCTTGTTACCTGAGCTCTACTTCCCTCTAAATGCATTTGCTAGCGCCGCAGATAATGAGTATAGCTCACTGATTGCTATTGCAACATGGCTCGCCTTACCGTACGTCCCTCCAACCAACAGATGCCAAGTCTTTAACCTTCCATCTCAACCGAAGCCCTTTCGTCACTTACTTATTTTCTTTAAGACTCATCGGAAAAATTCATTAGCAATAATGTAATGTCTGTATTCCCTTGAGAACTTGTAAGGGATTACTTATTAGCTCAATAAAAGCTAGCATTTTTCATGAGCAAATGTTAAGTGTGTAGATTTTGGCTTTATAATATATAACTCTACTAATAATTAAAAGCTCTTTATCTTGTTAACTTTTTTATATTTGACAAAACTACGCAAAAGGACATCTACATTTGTAGTACAATTAATTACTTAAGTGAAAAAGTCACAAGCTTGGAAAATAAGACAAAAATATAATTCGAATTCATTCGAATGCGAAAAAAGTCTATTTAAGTACTACACCCACACTGGATACACATTGGTAGTGTTTACAAAGCTGCGTTGATCTAAGAAGCGATTATTTTCTACATGGAATTTGCATATATAGATAAAACAGGAAGAGTTTTACATGAGCATACATCACGATGAGTCAGTAAATAGAGAAAGATGTTTGAATTGGACTTCATTTCAGTAATGGGTAGGAAATGCTGAGAACGTCTAAGTAAATAAGATCTCTAAATGTAGAATTAGCCCATTTCCATATCTCATTGGATTTCAGTGTTTCGGAAGGAGAGATTTCGTTGGTAGACATCACCTATTCTATTATCTGTTATGAGCTGGATTCATCTCATTTTCTCTTATCTTATTGAATTGGATGGGAACAGTAAACAAATGTAGATAATTGAATGGCACTCCCACAGATTGTACTAGTGCCTCTATGGAAAATCTATTTACATTATTATTAGTGAGCTAAGTTCTAGTTTTATACTGTGGCTCGTAGAGGGTACAATGAACTTGCTATTAACTAAGCAGGTCATAGATTTCTTCTTTGCATGAGGATTTTAGTGAAAGATTGTAAATAGTGTTGGATTGGTGTGGCGCATTGCTTAGAAAATTGCTACAATGCTGTAGTAACCTTTGTCTCGAAGAAGTTTATGGGAGTAAGGAGGAAAATGATGAGACTAGGGTGGATTCTTCGCCTTGTGTTCTTTGGGTACTTTGAAGTGGAGAGTCATAGGCGAGCTAATGGATTTCGGATATTGCAAACTGATCGACGAGGAGACGCGGAAGAGTGAGATGGAGGAGTGCTCCGTGCTACTTAAGGCAGAGAGAAAGCTTTTATCTTTGAACTAAACCCAAACCAAACCAACTCCTCCTCTATTTGTTTTCCAAAGCCAAAGTTTGAGTTAGTGAGTAGCTACATAGAAGGAGGATTCAGAGAACGGTCTTACTTACTCTTCGTTCGCGGCATGAACAGGACGAGCAATAGGGAAGTCATATAAAATTCCAGTTTTCTAATATTCTCTAGAATTGTTTACGCACTGCTGGACGGCCGTATGAATTTCTCCTTACTTGCTACTCGTCTCAAATGACTGGAATTCTCAAGACTGGAATAGAAAAAAGGGTTTTAAACAAAAGAGTCTCCTTTCCCTTCCTTCTCTCTCCCAGTGCCACATTATTAGGTTCCTAGCTCAACAATCCACGGAGGTATGATAAAAGTCTTTGTGGATTTATGTTCAAAAGGAGAGCGAGTAGAAATCGGGAGTAGTTAGCCTACTTAAGTTAGTATTAATGCAAGGAAGCTTTTATTTCACTCTACTTACACGTAACTACATGTATAGCATGTACACTACTAATACGGCCACTTATAATATTATAGCATTGTCGAAGAGAAAGACCACGCCTCGTTTCTTTTAAAAAATATCACTTTTTCCCTGATTATTCCACATTATTGGTTTCACTCTCCAGAAACAGAACAGCCTCATCCAGAGCCAAATGAAAATTCAAAAAGAGCTATTCAAATGTTTCCTTTAGTCTTGATGCTAGAGCGCCGGGATGTGAATTTCATTTCTTTTATCTTGGATCGGATTTCTTTCTCTCTCTTCTCCTCCCTTCATTGAGCCTGTTCAATTTTCTCTTGTGGGAGTCACAGAGGAGCCAACGGGGCAAAACTCTTTGATATTATTCCAAAGGGTTCCAATTCGTAGACCTTCTCGACGTTAGGGTGAAATTAAATTTCACTCGGGAACTCTAAAGGGTGAAAAACTGTGAATGTAGATTAATTTTCGAGAAGGGCATGCAGGAATTGTACAATTGTTACAATTATCGGAGGGATTGCCTACATTAACAATATTCATTTGTAGACTTTCCATTAGAAACGTCCATTTGTTTCTAAGTGCGCACTTCGTTAGTCAATAAAAAGTGGGAGACCCCCGCTGCGAGATTTTTGATAGCTAAATGCACGAATGTTATCTTATCTCTTTCTGGCTCTATCTGTCACTCAGACACATAAATACACACATGCTCTATGAATACTAACATCCAACGCGCATTTCCTACTCTAATTTTTACTGTGATTGCCAAATCTCATTATTTAAGCTCTTTACCTTAGCAGATAGAGTCATTAATGGTCTCCCATTATTTGCTTTGTTATTAACTAATGTGAGGTAAATTAGATTAGCATCTCATATATGTCTATTTTAGAAATCAAACCATAATAACTTATGAGATTGGATGAGGATCAAAGTTTTAAAGTCTAAAAACAATATTGTAATTCAGAGCTGGGATTTGATCTTTTGAGAATTGATTTTAAATTTAATTACGATTTTTATCAAAGGCTTATCTGCAGAATTTAGGAGGACAGGAGGAGAGCGAGTGGGTGAGTAATCAATGCATGAAAGTCCTACCTCCATGTGCGTGCCTGAACGTCGGGATTAATTATTATTTGTAATCTGACTTGAATTCAGCTAACATCGACTGTAGTGTGCCCCAAGAGCAAGCCGTAGCTAAACAATATGACTGCAACAGAATAAACTGTCTTTTGCTCTTGCCTAGAGATACGCACGAATATGTACACGATTCATAACTAGAAATTGGACCCCTAGCTAATAATTTGTTCCGAGCTTTCCCCTTTTCTTTCGATTGAAAACGAGAAATTCTTGGTTGCTGATTGGGAGTTAGTGTATTCCCGTATAGCACTGAACTGAAGGAAACTACATTGGGTGGGCTTCTCGTGTTTTCTTAATTCTTTCTGTTTTAAGTCCGTTCGTGTCATGAGTAGTTTCTATTTCCCTGACTAACAAGGTAGTAGGTAGTTGGTGGCAGACAGAGGAATTAAATATATATAGAAGGGGGTGTTTGTGTGTGATAGATTTCGGAAGGGTAAGTTAAGATAGTTAGACAGATAGTTATTCACATCGACTGGTGTTGCTCATTTCATTTATGCACAGGTCTATATGAACAGGCTATCTATCTCTCCCCACTAATATACATAATATACACAACTGGCGTTGAAAGACTCCTAAGTATTCTTAGAACTTAAATTTGAAGGTATTAGCAAAGTCCTTAAGCATAGTGAGCTTAGCTGAGTATTTACTAGCATATAAGTTTTCCGAATGCTGCGGGATACAGCTTTGGATACTGTGTATCAGAATGTGAAGTTTGTTTTGCTGGGAATGAAGTGAGCAGGCGGGTGTATTATAGAGGAGTGGGCTAGGAAGAGGGAATCAATGATTTCCATATTCTTCTGTTAGATAATAATAAGTGAGTATCTGTTGGGAGTCGGAATTTGAGTAACTGCACCAACGTGTCTGTATGCATAAGTAGGAGACTTAAGCTTCGCGATGGGAGGTTTCCTCAATGGATTACATGGCTCATAGTGGCTTTAATTATTGCTTTCATGACAAGAGGAGAGAGGGAGAATATATTGCTCATGTCACTCAGTTCATGTTCTCTGTCGGATGTTACACGGAGAGTCTCCGTCTCCGACTCCCAGTCAAATCAACTTCTCAATATCTCTTGGCTGTCCTGTCTCTGTTTGTCTGTCGATGCGATGTGACGTCCTCTCCCTGCCTCCCTTGCTCTTTTACACTCAGACTTTGTTATTGTGAGGACGACTTGACTTTTAGCCGCACACGCTCATGACATATTTACAGAATTTATACATACACTCGCCCCGCCCATCTCTATACAATTTCAACAGAATCTACATGGAAAATGTGAAGTTCAATTCTTTAGGCTGTCCTTGCAAAAAAAATGAGCAAGAAAAAAACACAAGAACATAATTTATATGTAGCTCGTGAGTGAACAGCAGTATAGTGGCAGGAGAGGGTTGCTCTTATTTTTGGAAAATCCCTCGCATGCACAGACAATATCTGCATCCAGAAGTTTATTTATTAGCCCGGCTGGAACAATGTCAACAGCTTGTTAGCGATTTAAAACGGATGTGATCTGATAGGTAAATAGGCAGACATGCATAAATCTCCTGCAATACACTAGCCCTTATTTATAATTTTATCTGTTCTATATACGTAACGTAATTTGTCCCATAAATATTGACATTATAGTAATAATAGGTGGGCTGTCTGTGCGTTATGCCTGGCCATGCATGGCCATATTCAATTAAAATCGTCAGAGTTGGATGCTTTGTCCAGGAAGTCTCATATCGTAAACAGTTTTTCTAGTTTAGCATGTACAGATATATTGTTTGTGTAATTAATGAAATGAGAAACTGTGCATGAATGAAATAATGTTATTATCCATTGTTAACTCGTCCTACATACAACAGTGCCGAGTTGGACAATGTTTATTCATGCCAAGAGAAGCTAGCTAACTAACGAAGCTAACTAGCATTTATAAGCTCACTTAGAGTTCAATACACATAATATTGTTATATTACCCTCGGAGGCAGACGCAACTCTTCCTATCGAATCTTTGTTTGTTTTGCCTGTGGATTTTTTATGGTGGGCTGTAATTTATGCGTAATGATCTCATCCCTTCTCTCCACCACTACTGATCTCATCATTAATTCATCTAGTACCTACAATTCCTTACGGAAGGGTAAATTATATATTTTATGCGTATCTACGATCTACATGTGAAGAGGGATAGAAGATACAATTCCTATCTTCTGTCTATCTATTTACATGCGATGTGTTATGTGTCTGTACATTTCCAATGTGTAGCCTTTACATTTATGCAAATACTTTGGCCACAAGTATTTCCCTTTCCTAAAAGCTATCTATCTGCCTTAGAAGATGCATGCATGTCTTTGCTCTAATGCTGATTGAGCATCCCTTGTGTAAATGACCATTATCAATCTTATATTGCCGAGAAATTTAATGTAATCCTGGGTTCAACTGTCAGTGGAAAAGGAAGAAAGATACACATACATGCTTTCTCACTCTGAAAATTGCATTGTGTAGTATTTATTTTATTAGAGAGGAAGAATAGTTGGAAGAAGAGCTTCTTTCTGACTTAGTTAAGCTAGTGCAATGCCCTTTTGTTTTTTCACGAGTTTTAGTGGCCAGTCGTCGCTATTAGGTGCTTCGTTGTACAAGTTACAGAAACATAGAGCAGTTGAGCAAAACAGACTACAGCTACCTACATGTTTGCTACATGAGTATACTCCGGAACTTTGCTCTCTAGCATTTGTCTTATCGTCGTCAATTAATTTTGTATCATTCCCTTTCCTCACGTTTTCTGAATAGGTCAATAATATATTATTTACAGTGGAATTGGGTGTACTGCAAATGTAGCACTAGCTCCAGTAGCCCCAGCTAAACATTTGCAATATCAAGTAAATAAATAATGCTACACCACGCACACTGCTCTATACATGTATGACCATGTACAATGTAGATTTTTTGCAAACAGTGTTACAGCTGTTCTAGAGCCAAAAAAGTGAGGAGGAAACAGATCCAGACACAATTACTGCACTATTCAGTGTGCAGAAACCAATTTTACTTAGGGAATCAAATAAACATTTATGTTTGCATGGCAAGTTCGAATGCACGTCAATATTGCTTCTCACATGCAAACACTCTATTCTCTAGATTCCTCTTGCCTCAGACAAAAAATAGAATATTCTATTTCAGGAACTATTGAGAGTTAGAAAGAAAGAAAAAAATATTCCTCAGAAAAAACATCCGAGGTTGGAACTGAATGTTTACTTATGTAAAGATTTGCTGATTTATTTGTGACTGTTTGGCAAGATCGATGAAGCATGCTTAGCCTCACTCACTACTACTTACTAAAATGCTAAGGCAATTGATTATTGAATTACGGAGTTTTTAGCATCTATCTTACTGGTGATTGCTTGTGGCTTAGTTTGAGATTAGATAGGCTAAGTTGACTCACTTCATTCATATGCATGCTCTGAACGAGATATGGAAAGGCAGACATTTTAATTTACGGCCATGCAATCCGAAAAACACGAAGTTAAAAGTCAAGTTATGAACGAGGAGTGACTTCACCTAAATGAACCACACAGAACCAGTTAGAAAATAAACTATTCCTAATAATTGATATTGCAAAGTTTCTCGAATCAAAGAATGTTTAATGTGGCTAGTACCGTGCTCCTACTACTCTACTAAATATTTACATGCATCTACGATCTACCTAAAACAAAACGTAAATGCTACGGCCAAAACTGAAGAAAGTTATTTTGCTAATGTAATATACTACTACTACACATTGGTTACCAAATGGCTTTACGTGTACCTACATATAGTAGGGTAGAACTACCTAGCTATTACTATGCATGACAAATGGTAGTGATAAGTTGTATTTTCATCGCTCCCTGCTCAAATCCTACCCTAAAGCTAGAGGGTATTTAGAATCAACGTTGCACTAAACCTACATGTCTGACTAGCGCTATCGCCAAATTTTAAGTACAGAATTTAAGTTCGTGTAGATATCAAATAATAGAATTTAATCCGTGACTAGTAGTGTGTACATTGAAAGATGCATGAGATAAGTAGTTTTCAGCTAGGGGAGTAACCTGACGTCCACATACCTACTTTGTTGCTGGCGGAAGGAAATTGCGAATTTTATAAGCACATGTCATATTTGCACAGGTAGGAAGTGAAAAATAATGAAGGAACAAATGGATTCTTCCGTAGGTACTGCTTATTATTTTAATACAGTTTTTTGCTCTACAGTAACCATTGTATTCAACGATGAAACCTAATTTTTAAGGGTTGATGAATCTGCTGATGATTGATTGGATTATATTAAAAAGAAGGAATGTGTTATATGGGTAATATAGTAATGGTAGGATTAGGGCGTGAAATTCGATTGTTTCACCAGGCAAATTCTTGTTAGGATTTGAGGCATCCACACATAGACATGGGAATTATGGGATTGAGGGAGCCACAACACAGAGCGACAATATGTATTTATAAATTATGCGTATGTGTGTCTGACTGTGCGTGTGAGGATTGGAGGAGTCGTCGACTAGTTGGATTGGATTGACGACAGAAATCCTAATCAGCTACTTCCAGCAACATTTCTGCTTTATGTGGGAGTTAGAGGATAGTATTGATATGCTAACGCGTGTGGTGTGCATTTTGTGTGTAGAAATCAAAAGTATGAATATCAGAGGGAAGAGATGAGGAAATTGGATTGTGTTGCATTATATTGTATTAGATTGCATTTCATCTCATTAACTTGCCACGCTTTGGAGCAGTTGATGTGATTTGCGATAGAAATAGTCAAACAGTAGTCTCACTTGGTTTATTTGGATGTAGAAAGAGAGAGAAAGAGAGAGTAGTAGTAGCACCTTCTCTCTACTTGGCTGACTCCACCAAATTCATCTGTCTGGTGTGAAAACAGGATTTTCACTCCTCTCTTTCTCTTTTCTCCATTTCTGGTGGCTGGGGCTAAGAAAAGGAGTGAAGTTGTGCTGAAACGCAAGGAGAGAGAGAGGTTTAATACGGCCCTCGTATGTAGAATGTAGCAGAATTTTAAACGAGTCTTTTGAGTGTGCATGCATTCTTCGTGCAACATATTGGTGCTGGGATACATAATTTGAATTTTAAGTCTGGTCGCGTCGAGCGGATGGTTTCCATTCTCGTTTGGTGGTTTCCTACTCTGGCATGCCTTCTGCCTCACCGTCTTTTCTTTTCTCATTTCTATCGTTTACTTTAGGGAAATCTTTTAAAGATGAGTAGCTACTTGTCCTATTCTGTATCTGCACTACTGTACGAACATAATTCGTGACTCTATATCCTTCCGTCTTTCTATATATATATAAAGTCACTCTCGACTAATAGAGAGTCTGTGTATAGAAAGAATTAAAGAAGTGGTTGGCTATAGTCTGAAAGGAGACAGACAGAGAGTACTGATGTGATTAAAGTTGGAAGTGATGTATGCATACATGTAAAACAGAGGGAATAAAATAATGAATGCCTCTTCACGATGCATTGAGCTGAGAAAATCAAGAGCTGCAGCCAAAGTTGTAAAAATCCAGCCAACATGCGTATGTGGTGAAGTAGAATTCCCTTCGAGTTATAATGTTCTTGCTCTGAGGTTAACTAAAGCCTCTCATTTGAATAACTAATGGCAATTGCACAACTATTGGATTGAAAGCCTTTTATTTCAGCTCACTCTTCCGTTGCTTATTTAGCGACTCCTGCTCCTGTTCAATTCAAGCTACTTTCATTTGACTTCCCTCTCTTACGCTCTCTGAAATGAGAAGAGCTGTTTTACATACGACGCGTCGCAAACCGACTACTTTCTGCTTCTCTTCTCTCGCTGCTAGACAATTAAAATACTCTCGCTATTCCATAATGGCACAAGTAGGAGCTAGAACCCAGTATTTATTGATAGCAAAGGCAATTGGATGATTATTAAGTATTTAGATTGAACATATACCAAGTGTAAGTTGTTAGCATACTAGTTCACTCCAGTTTCGGTATACCTATTGTTCTGGTTGTGGTGTACCTATATTTAAATTCTCGTAGGTAGGTAGGACAAAACCTTCAAGCATGACTTATTATAGTTATTTACTGGTGAAGAATTGAGTTCAGTGCAGTTCATATCTAGCCATGCCATGAAATGTATACAATTACCTACGTATTTACAACTAATAATTGCCTTCATAAACTTTTCTCTTCTGCTTTTATGTACTAGGCAGAGACAGGACAGGCCAGGAGAGTAGAATGAGTACAAATACTAAAGTAGGAATAGGAAAGATGAATTAATGCTTCCCTTTACTTCACTTTTTGGTTCGACTCACTTTTTTGCACTGAACTTTATGTTCCAAGCCTTATACGGATGGATGCAATCGTCCTTCCATTTCCAATTAGTCAAAAGAGTGAATTAAACGAGGTTCACATAGCAAAAACAAAGGCTCTCATATAATGAACGCACAACTTTCAATATGTTCATGTAGACTGGATTAGGCATTGAATGCGTATTAGTATAACCTTTATGCATCCAACAAAAAGTACTTAAATTACCTATTGGGATGCTCCAATAAAGAACCTGCTTAAAATAAAACACTCAGATGCATGAACTTTTATTTGTATGAATAAAGACCGTGTTGCAGGTTTCTCGCTCTAAAAATGGATACGATGCAATATTCAGCTAATGCTAGACACACAGGATAATGCACTCTGCTGATCACTCTTAATTATGTCTCCTAAAATATACATAGACAAATGCATTGACATCCTCTTCATTACACTTAGGGACGTCATATAATAAGCACAAAAGAAGCTATTTTTGCCTTCTAATGCATTCTGGCCTACGGTATTTATTTGTTTGTGATGCACAGCATAAAATTACAAAGCTGTCCTTTGTGATTCAAGTATCTCATTAGTGGAATGTGTATGTCAGGTTCACGTTAATTATGCGGGAACAACTTTTTCATTTAGTTCAACTTTGTTTTATGGTTAGAAATAAATGAATCACACGACTACAATTTTTCACTTATAATATTGATTGTCATATTTTAAACCCACTGTTTAGTATTTAACTGTAAAAACCATTTATATATTACATATCAAGTTCTGGATTCAATATTTCGTCTTTCTAGTAAATTCGTTCATACGTCACGATGTACTCCACAGTACGTTACTCTATGTACCTAAAAAGCGGCTATACTTGTATCTACAAAATTTATTAAAATTAAAACTGCTTAATACATTAGGTTAAACTAAAAATGCAAAAATATATCATTTTTTGCGACGTTCACAATGGCTATTAGTATATATCTGTGTTATTGTGTTTAATGACATTCTCGACTGCTACTGGTTGAATGTGATGCAACGGTGGGTGGCCCAAGTAAATTGCAATATTGATTTATTTTGTAAAATTATGTCCACATGACACATGAGAGGTACGTAAAGTAAAATAGATGTAACTTGTATTTTATCACAGTAGTACCTCATCTAAATACAGTGCTCTCTATTACATCTAATTTAGTAGTAGCTTTGTGTACAGTTGCAAAGGTAGATGAACAAAGGAGACGTGAAACCACATCAATTCTCTCCTTGTTTCCCTAATAATGTGATAGCTTTCCTTGGCTTTATTGTGTTATTATGTAGCAATAGTAATATACTGCTCTTTCATGGCTTGACACTGAAGCATGTAATTATAGTGGTCTGTAATAACCAGCCGGATTCATTTCAGCGAATGTTTATTTGTTCCAATAACACTAGCTATATTTCATTGGTTTTGATCAAGCCGTAAATAGAGGCACATAATATTTCCAAGCATTCCTGTGTAAACTTCCCTTGACATTCTGATTCTATTGAAAATATAGTTTATATATCATTGAGACTATTACAGAAAATGTTTTCATATGTTGAAACTGGTGGAGATTCCTTTGAATTGCTTTGGAATGTTTCCATTGCATTTGCATTTCAGAGTAGTAAAAACTGTCCACAGTGTTATTTTGACGAGTAGAACGTGGTTATTAGATCACTTGATTGAGTCTCATGACTCATAACATGATAAGAGATGTATTGGGCGTTTCCAAATATCTGGTGGATGTAAAACAGTATCAGGAATTTAGTTGTGAATGTGACTAGGACGGAATGTTAGGAAGTGCTAGAGAGATATCATCTCTCACGGACGCCATTTATGTGTGGGTGCATTGCATGACCATGGAAATGAGTAAGGTTATATTTAAAGAGAAGGGAAAGCTGAAATCAGAACCCGAGATTCCAATTGAGTAGGTAGGGAGAAAACAGAGAAAGGACCAAAGGGTTCGTCCTGTAGAAGAGACAGACAGAGAGAAGTATTTTTATTCAAATAAATATAAGGGAAATTGATATAGGGAAGTGGAGTGCGTTAGAGATATAGAATTATTCACATTTGTAGTAACTCCTAGATAGATATGTAGGCATGCAGTTTAGATTGTTGGTGGAGAGAGTGAGTATACATGGAGTGTTATTCGCTCTGTTGGGTGTCAATGTAATATATGGGGAGATATCAGGGAGGATGAATTTGTGTTTTGTGCGGGGATAAAGTGTTATGAGATGCACTCGTGTGTATACGTGTGTGTGCGTTGTGGTGGTGGTTTGGTTAGATTTGAAAAGCATTCATTTTCCCCTTTGCCTTCTTCAAACTTGTTTGTAGTCAGTGTTGGATATCTCTTTGATGTGCTTTTGAGTGGAATTCCCACTGTCGGTTGGTTAGCCGGCAATCCGAGGGAAAAACTACCTTTCCCTATAATGTCTTATCAGTCGGAGTGTAAGGGACACGTATAAAAGCATCCGAGGACTTACACCTCTAGCACAAGATTTGATGAAAGAAACGCTTTGCTTTCCCTTTCTCTTACACTGAATTTTCCGTAGGCGAGTGGCTCATGATTTTGATTTCCCTTTCATTCCATTGTCCTCCTCTGATTTGTATATGAACGGATGCGTTTGAATCCGGCTATCATTTTCGGGGAATTTTTCAGGCGAAAATCATTAAACGGCCTTCTACTGCTCTTCAATCAAACTCCCAACTAGTCCACTCAATTACAATGCTATTATTTCGAGCTGGATGTTTTAAAAATAGGAGGCTGACTTTGACTTTCATGACTACAGACTAGCCGAAATTCTTTGTGCTGCATCATTCCAAAAATAGTTTCTGCCAGACATTCCTATGTGGCAGAAGAGCCGTGGAAATGTGTTCAGAAATAGCCATGTCCATTTTATGAGCGTGTTTGCATAATGTATACAACAAACAAAGGTATGTGTGTGTCTGCGTATGCATGAAAGTGAAAGGGGGACGGATGGATGGGGGTTAAAGCGTCTGCTAACAATAAGATGAGTGCACATGGATGAGTGAGTGTAGGACTGGTGGAAGTGAAAACTGTGAAAAAGTGAGGACAGACAGATAGAAGGAGAAAGAAGAATCCGGCAATAATGTCAACTGCTCGTCTGACAATCAGACTCGT
>JAAAYG020000299.1:5492-33701 GCA_009936455.2 Tomocerus minor
AATTTTGTTTTACCTTGTCTCACATTTCAAAATACGCACATATAAAAATACTAATCGATGTTGCAAATCATTTTTAGTTGTATTACCTGCTAAAAATCTAATATTACTCTTAAGTTATTTTTATTGCAAATGTATTACTTACATAAGCGGTCGTATTATTGGTGAATTCATTCTGAAAATCTATAGTAGATTTAACTAAAATACAATAGTTCTATTATGATTTTGCGAATGAATAACATGTTAACCGTAGACGTAGATGTTGCAAAAATAGATTTTTGTAAAAAGCCAAGAAAACATCTACAAAAAAACTCGCCGCTAAAAATAGCAATCTTTCAAAGTGAAAACAGGAAATGTATATATGGATGTGAGATAGTATTGATCGATTTATTACTTGCAGAAGTTCTGCGTCCACACTCTACTCTCTGAAA
The DNA here is from genome assembly GCA_009936455.2 of Tomocerus minor. NCBI lineage: Eukaryota > Metazoa > Arthropoda > Collembola > Entomobryomorpha > Tomoceridae > Tomocerus > Tomocerus minor. The sequence goes on from JAAAYG020000299.1 coordinate 5,921, forward strand.
TAGATAGCACAAAAAGTTGTGTGTGATGCATCTAAATGGCTTTTGTAAATACTCTCTATGCAAAATTAAGTTACAGTGAATGCAGATTGTGTCATTGTATTTTGTATTGCTGTTTTATGAAAAGTGTTGTTGCAATTATTATAAAAGTTTAAAGATTAAATTTCAACTTTGTTGTTTTATTTGTTGCAGATGGCTTTGGATGTTTTAGACTGGGCGAATTTTAGTGATGTGACATGTGTCATTGAAAATCAACTTAATGCTGTTCATTTCAATGGAAAAACTTTGCGGAATATTTACGGGTGCCTATTGGCACGTGGAAAGGTTCGTTTAGCTACTATAACGAATATCGACGACAATCCGATTCAATAACTCATTTTATTCATGCATGCTGCAAGTGTCTCTTGTGTTTTTTTCGTTCTCAGCTGAATGCGTACTTCCTTGTTCCCGAAACATAGCTTTAATATACGCGTACAGTAATGTAACTTAGGTGGGAGTAAATGTTTTCTGAAACTGGGGATTTTAGCCAGATTGTGAGATTTTGACAGTGAAAGAATATAGATGATAATCTGTTAAGACACTTGCTAATAGTTTGGTTTGTGCAGCATAATATTGTACAGCTGTACTCTAAAATGTTCAGATTTTTGCTTCAATATTGAAACGTAATATTTTGACCCATTAATAGCAATTCTGGAATGGATGACATTAATCATGTGAGAGAAGAAATGTGGGTTCTAATTTATTTATAAGAGTTAGACAAACTGCCATTGTGTATTAAAATTATCCAAATAAAATAATTGTAATATTTAAAAACAGATACATATCATCTTTTAAAGAATTGTATGTTTTATATACGTTAATATATTGTAATCGATAATAATAATTAGTTGTTAAGTACTAAACTTGCATTAATTGTAGAAAGTGAGTACATGTTAATGAAGATATTAGTATGATTTGTTTGTTTGTATTGTTAATTTCTAAATAAGGATATCGAGGAGGAGGAAAAATGTGGATCAGGTTTATTTATCGGATTAATAAAATTAATCTCGATTAGTACAGCAGTATGTGACACTGACAATAGTTAATTGCCTTTGTGACAAAAAAAGACACGATGCTGAGAACGTAAAGAATCGAGTGCTGTGCAATCTAAATTAATGACTTCCTTGTTCATTTTGTAGTGAATTTGTAATGTGAATCTGTGTTTTAGGATTTGGAGAGCCTGGCACTGAAAATGGATCAAGATGTGTTTTTCCCACCAGCGGAGGATGTCGTCAAAGATGTCAAATTGGTTCTAGTCAGGGCGAAAAATACGCGATTTTGTCTTCTAAGGGTAAGCTATAGATATACAGTGCTGAGAAATGTTATTTGAAAGGAAAACAAAAAATAAAAACGTATGTACCTAGTAATCTGATTCAATTTTACAGTCTGGTATAAGTGTGTATTAGAGGAGGACATGACAAGGGATGATCCTAAGTATTTTTGCAATGCCAACTTCAAAGAGTTCGTATATTTGTAGGAGACAGCAACAGTGTGGGAGTGAAAGTAAACTGTGGATGTAAAGTTTAGTGCAGAGTACTTTAATAAAACGACTCTACTTTTCCTCCGATGAACTCGTATATTGTTCCTGGGTTTAAATCGCCTACGACATAGTCATCCTCAACTCACCCAGCACGTTTACCTATAATATACACAACACGAGCAAATTTTAAAGTAGAAATAGTACAAAGCTCTTGAATTGATCCTGACTCTGTCCCCCGTAGCCAGGCTTCTCTATATCCTCCGTCCTTAGTCCAGGTTCAGTCAAGAGAAAACGGAAAGAAAGTCGTTGAGCACACTCGGCGTCGTGTCTCATGTGCCATTTTCCGTGTTGTTGATTCGATTCTTTTGGCATATATTTTAGCCACGATACATTTCATTTTTAACCGATGGCTGACTGTCTTAAGCAATTGTCTTCCTTATTTCCCTTGTGAATCATTACCCACGCAGATGCTATTTCTTGCACAGCCAAAAAAAAAGTTATGAAAACGAGGAAAGGAATTCTGTAAACTCGTTTACATAAAGATCATTTATTTTTACTGCTCTTTAATATTACACTTTTGAACATCTAACTTCCCTACCTTATACTGTTTACCAATACGGAAATCTAAGTATAATATTGATTAAATTCCGTAGATCGTCTTGATTTTTGTTAGAACTAGCACTAGAACAACTTCGTTATTTACACTCTCTTAATTAAGATTAGTTTTTGGGCAGTCATAGACACATGTAGAATAGTATTATGTTAATCCACTTTTATCATGTGTCCATATTTTTTGGAGAACGTAGATTTTTCTTGAAATGCTAAAGTCATTTTCTTAATCTGATTTAGCCAAATTAGGAAAATAATAATGTCGTCCCTATTTGTTAACGCATAATGATAATTACTGATTACTGGAAAAACTGGAAATTCTGTGACATTGCTGTTTAAAATTCCAAGAGAAAACCATTGAGAAACTGCGAATGTTTATAGTTTTCTTGCGTTGTTATACGAATGTTAAAGTTGACAAAAAGTTGGATGAAATAACTTTATATGCTTGTTATATTAGCTAGCTTTTTATAAGCCTCGTTATTAGAAGAATTTTTAGCTATTTGATGTAGAGATAAAGTTAAACTATGCAGGATAAGTACCTGTGAAGAGCAGTTTGCTCGTGGAGTTGTAATAGATGAAGATGGTGGACATTAGAGTTGTTGAAAGAGATTTTTCTTATTTTCTTCATTTTAGCCTTTTATCGTCATTGCTTGTCTGAAATGGACATAGTATGTGAGGAGTCTGTTGGTAAAATTGCCTTTAGCAGGGAGTTCCCAAGAGTTTTCTATGGAGAATTGTGGCGCATATTTAATTCACGCACACTTATTGTTCGTAGTTTATAGGGAGTTTTGAAGAGGAAATTGAAGTAGAGTACTCTGGTTTAGTTTGGAATGTGCGTAAAAGTGGGAAAGTGTTGAGGAGAGGGGAGTAGTCGTTGAATAATCTTAAGGCAAAAGTGAGCTCCAAGTTAATACACGACTGTATTCATGCGGGTAGGATAAAATGGTGTGTGAGTCTTGGCTGCGTCTTTGCGCCTAAAAAAAGATGTTGAAATGAAAAAAGTTATGGTAAATGTCTCTAAACGCTGTCTACGCCACTATTCAAAGGAAGTTAAATAAACTGAGGAAATAATTTATCCACAGGAGCCACTCTGCCTTTCCAAATGTGTCGTTTCGCAGGGCGAGAATGAATTCCTGGACTTTATCGAGATTAATGAGATCACCACAAAGAACACCTATTACATTCAGGTATTTCACTATTTCTCTCATTCCTTCTATAGAGTAGTTACTCAATTCCATGTAATGTGATATATCCCTGCCTAATCTGCATGTAATCTACCCCTGACTGACTCAATTCTCTCATCTCTCTCTTCTTCTTCTTCTTCTTCCTTTTATTTCACGGGGCTGCTTGCCTGACTGGCGCTTGGAAATTGAGAGCATCTATGCTTCCTCGCACGTCAAAATTTTATTCAATATTCATTCATAACTTCTCTGGTAAACTTTGCTATTTCATTTAGAGCTTCGTCTCTCCAGCCATAGCACTGTATCTTTCTAAAGTGCTAATTGTTACAGGGGAGATTTTGCACGAGAAATTATTTACAGAAATATTTAGTTTTAGCACTTTAATCTCGTCTTGTAAATACGTTTCGGAGCTCCCTATTTTTAACCTGCTTCCTCTTACAAAATGTATACACATGCAAAGTTCTAACACATACACCTATTTTAATAGACACATTTACAGCGATTAATATGATGTGCATAGATACATGCTTATAAAGTGTGGGATAATGTACCTATAAGCTTCTAGGTAGCTGCTATCTATTAATTCGACCAAGTCGCGCCTTAGCTTGCAAATAATAACGAGTCTGACAATGAGCCAAGCTAAGGAAAATATCATAGCTCCGTAGTTAATATTTAGATTCAGTTAGTCTGTCTTCAATTTCATTTTGTAGTGAACTCGAGTAGTTTTACCTACGTTGATACACATTAGGAAATAATTTGGCCGAGACCCAGGCAGGCTAGGGAGACTCTGCTTATCTTAAATACTTCTCTCCCTTTCCTAATGAAATCTCCACCAAATTAGGAAACTTATTTTAATATGCGGCTTCCTCCTGTCGTTCATGCTGGGCTTCTCGTGAAAGGGAACTAAATATCAGATACCTACCAACATAGAAACATACACTACATCCGAAACTTCGGATTCATCGAGGAATCACGGACATGATAGAACCTCTTGAATTGAGCACACTTAAATTTTGAAATTCTTACTGTTCTAATTAAAACCCAATTTCAATTTAATATAAATAAGAAAAATTTTAATAAGTCATTAATGAAAATAGATGGCTTTGAATGAACGGTTAAAATGATGTTTCTTCTAAGCAGACTGGAATAGTAGTTTTGAGTTTTTTTTTAATATGTAATTTTTACAACCTAGGCCGACAATCATATTTTTCTACATGGATAGTGGTGTACCATAATAAAGGCAAAGTGGTAGTTGCTAGCTGCCGGGATTGAATGGTGTTTTAGAAATCTTTTTGTTTCTGTTTATGAAATGTTAGTATGAAATGATATGCTCAAAGAAAATATTTAGATGAGCCACATCTACAAGAGGATGAATTAGAACAAGAGTTGTTCTCTTAGGTGCTCATGCTGCTATAGCTTGGTGAATATATGTTCCTGCTGGTTAACTCAAACGAATGCATATACTTCTAAATTAAATGTAATGGAGTATTAATTCTCTTTTGCCTGTAATTTTCACTTTGCTTTTCATATCCTACACTCGACTCCTGTGTGGGGTCATTAATGCATTAGTTTTATCTGTTCCCATACTTGTTTTGCTTAGACAACTTATATACAAACAATGCGAACACAGAAATTCAGAAGATTCATAACTGTATGAATCCAACTGCTATGCATTGTGTGTGTCCTATTTTAATTCTTATGTAAATTCAAGTCTAAATTCTTTATACACGTGTACACTTAACGGAATATTAATCTGCAACTATATAGAGTGGTATCTACTGCATACAGAGTAGATCACAGTTTATCTTTTTACTTTACCCTTCACACCCTACACTACTTGAACAGAACACAATAAAATGTAGCCAACGCTAGGACATTGTAAATGTGAGTCATTTCTACTTTCCTCTTTATTTATGCTCATCATTAATGTAGAGAAGTAAGTGATAGTTGCATTTCCCTCACTCTCTCATCTTGAAAACAAATAGATGTGATATATTTATATTTCTAGGCCATTGCATCAAAGGATGCTATGTGATAAGGGCTAAAAGGGAAATGCTTGATGCTCTATATAAAGATGCACTACTACTCTGCTGGTGAAGAGTAAGAGTCATAGTCATAATGGGTTGTGGTAAATTCATGGAAGGAAAACAATGAAGGATTAATGTCCCTTGTCTTTTTCCTATTTATCATTTCGAGATTTGAATTAGAAGAGAAAGGAGGGAGTGCAAAAGTGGAATGGGATATGCTAACCAATAAATAATTGTGTGTGGTATGCTCCACTCTATTCTACTTGTACGTGTACTACTTCTATCAAAGTTGATTCTGAAACTCCTTTCCCAGAGGTGGGTATTCTGATCCAACACAAAGATATGACATTGTATGCTCCCCAAGCTAGATTAATAAAACAATATTATTGTTGTGAGGAGGCGAGGAGTTCTGTTGTCAGTTTGGCATTGAATTGTCACACAAGTTTCCTGCTGGCTTGTTTTGTTTTTGTTATTGCTATTTTCTAACTTTGTCAGAGCCTTTCATGTGCATCTTCCTTTTTATTTCCCATTGTCAAATCTACTGTGGCTTAGTTTCAAACAAGTTCCGTGGGCGAAAACATCTACTACTGGGCTTGTACTGCTCACCTACTTTACATACTGTACTGCACTGATAACACATTTGATATGATATGATGCTCATAAAACCACAGTATTTATTACAGCTAGACTCACTAAATTAAATGCCAGGGTAAAGTATTGTACTAATAGATTTTTAGTTCTAAGTTGAAAAACGTAGATAGATGTGCAGTCGGAACCTATAGAATGTTTAGTATGTAGCTCGTAAAAATTGACAATATTCTAAGGAAATGCTGTAGAAATTTTTCAATTAATTGTCAACATAGCAAACATTATAAAGAAAAAATCCATTTAGTGTGATTAAACAATGTGACCCTGCGATTATTGTCTCATCTTGCTAAAGAGGCAAGAAAAATAACAAGGTTGTTGTTTTTAGGAGGAGAACATACATGTACCTAGATAGTTTTTGAGAAAATTACAAAGAATTACTTAAGAAAAATATGCTCATACTGTAGAATGTTCGTATATGTAATAGTTAAACAAGAATAGGTCACAAGACAGGAGGCCACGTGTGATTTTAGCAAGCTGCGTCTCTACAAATGTGCACAACATCGAAATTAGTTTTTTTATACATTCTATGTTAGGATATTGTATATTCCTTAGTCTGGATTCTGTAGAGGTCTTCAGATTAATGAGATTCTTAAAGTTAGAATATTAGTTTGTCTCCCAGTTAGTTGTTGTCTTTGACTCTGCTCTATCCTATTCTCCTTAGCCAATAATAGGAGGCTATAGTGAGTAAGGAGCTGTGTTTGAAAAGTTTCAGCTATTATTGTTCTTGTAATGTAGATGAAATGGAATCTAATATGAAATAGGGTAACGGAACAAGGAGCAGTAATACGGCTTTCTCAAGTGGAAGTCTAAGAGAAACTGAAATGAGGAGCAACCACAGAAGCACACAGGGACTTTTGAATTGCTCTGGTTTGGATTCTCAAGTAGTAGAATTAATACCGTACATTACATCAGTCGAACATAACTACACACAAGAAAGAGGGATACACGTACACGTACGCTGCATGTAGAAAAAAATCTAGTAAAGACAAGTAATAACGCAGAAACGTCTTCATTAGGATTTTTCCCTTCGGCACGTCGTAATGATGACAGTGGAGTCGAGAGAGAGAGAGGACTTATAGAGCAACATCTGTGGCCGTCACATGTAACAGCTTCTTCTATTCTCTATTCAATTGCATCACAACCACGAAATAACACTAGGAGAATTCTAAAACTAAACTATTGCATCTCTGGCACATTAGTAAAGTATATAATGAAATGTTAGAGATATAAAATTGAGAATGTACACGTAAGTTCCAGTTTAGTCAATAGTGTCGCATCTTCTGCTACCAGGAGGATGAGCTTCTATGTGTATGCTGAAAAGCTTTGCTATAAATTGTTTACAAAAATACGTTGGCTCTTTGGTTACATCATACAAGTGCTTTGCAAGCCGATTTTAATCTAGTGCATCTTAAACGGAAAGCTTTGCCAAAGGTTCGACAAAAGAAAAAAAAAGTATTTAGTTGTTTGCTGCACCCAAATTGTGTGGATTTATGTGCATAGCTGTCTAGTTAAACGTTTTGCTTTCTTTTCATGGCTGAGTGAGTGGTGAGTGACGAAGAGGCAGACGCTGATAGACAGCTTCACAACAACATACATCTATTTTCTCTAGCTAGCTATAGCTCCTTATTCACAATTAACTACTCTTAAGATTAATTTTAAACTTGCATTCTCAATACATAGTCGTGCTTAATTTGGGAGTGCTAAAGAATTTCTATCTATCACTAAAGAGAAATTAAATAGCTGGTAGCTTTGTTCTCTTTTGTTGCTTACTTAAGTAGATAAGTGCTGAAAGGCTGGCTTTTATGATTAGCAGTTGATCCCTGAAGCTGACGCCTGCTTTAGCTTCCATGTCTAAATGGAGTTGTCTGTCGTGAGTGAAATTGAAACCGAGTTTCTGGTGACTAATCTTTTCTCTTCTCATTTTCGACAATAGGGTATGGACAAACATGGAACTGCGATGTGGCTTCGACTACTTCAGTGTCACGCTGTTTGTGTCGGACAATGGAGACGACGTCGTGGAGCACTCGCTAATATCATGATGAATGGAATGATCAGGCATCTTTAAGTGCCATCCTTAATAATATTAACACTTGAAATCTTCATGGCCAAGTTCGAACGTACAGATACTTAAATTATAACTTCGTACATGGCTACATCGAAAGTTTTTATATGAATTTCATCCCAACTTATAACTAGAAGTTAAGCTTTCTTCTGTCTATTTACATGTCACGGCATTTTCCTCGTTTTTACGAATATCTTCTTATATTTATTTACTTTATGAAATGTATAGCATGTTGATATTGTACATAGAGCGAGATTTTTATGAACACTGAACATCTATGCCATTTAAGACAGGAACAATATCATTCCTGGTTTTTTAGGATCCTCTATAATGATTTTATGTGAAAAAAGTAATTTGTAAAAGGATACCCAGAAATCACTAATGAAAAAATATTCTGTTAATTGATAAGTATAGTATGTAGGTACCTTTATTAATGACTTACTGTTAATGTAGTTGAAGCTGATAGAAGTTTTGTAGAAATATAAAAAATCTTCGTGTAACCCTGTTTTAATTGTCACATATTTTTAACTGGTAATAAATTGATGTAGAAAACATTTCTGGGACCGTAGCTGCCCAGCGTGTTGCATATATAGTTAGATATACATATTATTTAGATGTAATTTCTTTACTGTTTATAAGTAGATTGTGTATTATTATAACTCTGTCTATAACTGTATTGATCCTGTGCATAGTTTCATTAATAATTTAATTTCGTAGGCAATAATGTTTTAATAAAATAGTGTTTTGTCGATAAAGCAGATGCCAATAAACTAACAAGAATTATGACCTGATTAAATAAAAGTGAAAGAACTTAGATTTCATAGTGTAGTGTATATGTATAATGGATTTTAGTAATAGTGCATTTGATTATTTAATTAGCTTCTATTTTCCGTTTTCTGTTACTATTTTTTGTATAAATTGTAGATAAGTTCTAAGTGCATTGATTGTACTAACGTGAAAATTGTAACAAAATAATATTCATTTTAATTAGTTTTAGTTTACATGGATAAAAACGTGATCGTGATCATTTTTTGCAGCGAAAGCAAATTCATGGAAATCCAGCTCGCCGACCTGTGTTGCAAAAGCTACAACTAAATGTTATAAAAGTATATAATGAATGTTAGCTAAATAATTTAACGAAAATATTCCACGAAATTTTAAATGAGTTTATGTATTGATAGCGTTTGTAATTCATCGCAGTAGTATACAAGTAGATAATAAAATCTTAGTTGAACTTACGAAACACTAATACTGATGAAAAGGTCGTGTCTGTGCACGTGTTGTTTTAATTAGTCAAATTGCCTTTGGCATATAAACATAGCCTCATCATGTAGACACACAAAACCTTTAAACCTTTACACACGTATAATATTCGCATCTATTTGTCATTCGGAAATGTGTGTAGAGTAGTGTAAGCAGTAGGTACATTTACAAGAGGATGAGTTTAGTGTAATGAGAAGGAAGTGAAATGCAGTGTCTGTCGCAAGTGGCTGTGGAAAGCTAAATCAAAGCGCATTTTTTCGCACTGCACCCTCCATTACTACAGGGAATTTACATTAGTCAGCTTGTCTAGTAAATATGCAGAGTACATCTCCCCACTTTATCTCTGCTAGCAGATAGTTAGCACATGCTCTAATCATTTACCAACTGCACATACTTACACAACTCCCTCTCTGTCTCTATTTGTACTTTTGTACATCATTTCCTAATTGTAACTATACAAGCACTTCTCTTACTGTATCTTGACTTGAATAGATAGATATACGTCATATGGAAAAGTTAAGAGAAAGGTAAGAAGGCTGCAAAGGTAAATATAAATGCTCTCTCTCTCTCTGTAGAATGCCAGATTTCCGAGTGTTAGTTAGTACGCTACATGATTTTGCATAAAAGCTCATCCCTAACTTCTCCAAACCGTTTCATATGAATCTACCTATAGATGTGTAACTTTAATCAAAGCTTTTGCCGACTCTTCATGTGCATGTTTTACAGCGCGGTGGTTTCCTTTTGCGAATTTCCAGAGCTGTCCCCGATTTATAAATAGGGTATGATGGAGTTCAGGAGAAACAAAATATTTACAAAGCCATTTTTCCTTCATATCCTATAATATAAACATGATAGGTTGTATGTACGTGCGGTCGACTTCACTGTACTTTTGATCTATTATTTATATGGAAAAACAACTTTTGGGCGAAAATAGAATATTTTGGAAGGTACTTAATTATCCACTTGACAATTTGCAGCCACAAATGGTTTTGTAGTTGTTTTGATTGCAGAATTGGTGCAAGTTGTTTATGAATTTCTATATAGTAAAAGTAATGTACAACGTAGGTACACTACGATGTTACGTATGCCTTTAGTTATAATTAAAAAGATGCTCAGAGAAAAATTAATTAATTTTAGCTGAACTAATTGAAAAACAGGTTTTCACGTCTCTATTAATTGGCAATATTGAATAAATTGGAAAATCGCATCGTCTGCTGTAGGGCCAATCTAACTTGTCCGACTTTGACAGAGACATACATACATTGCTAATGTACTTACTCTTGTACAGGTTTACTTATCAGAGAGAAATAAATGAGTTGTTATATGTATATCACACGCAATGCAATAAGGAATGGACATGATTTTGCAAGACAAGCGTCACATAAAATCCGTAAAGTTATGAACGTCTGAGAATTAAAGCGTAAGATTTCATTTGCAATAACTTTACTTGTGTTTGGCTCCCCAAGAAATTTGGAGGGTGTGGATAGTGCAGTGCCTTGGTCTAACCTTCCCCACCTAAATACATAGGTAAATGCAGGTAAAAAACAACAAAAAGGTATAGCTGAGACTAGATTTACAACTTGGTGCTGACAATAATATTACATAGCAGCAAAGACTCAACTAATAAACATAAGATATACGGGAGATACTAAATACATAAGAATACAGTAAAGCACCCTGAAAATTACAGGTAGATAATAAAATCTACAATTATAATTGGTAAAGCTTAGAGAGTGCCTATATGACAGGTTATGTGGTGCAGGAAGACGTGGCTAGGACATGATCTCCAATCTAAGATATATGGCTTCGTGTAATTTTCACGAACCTTTCAACTGTTGTGGTTGCTTGTAAATTGCATTTGTCTACTTAATGGATTACCGATGCTTATGATGGTGTAGAAATGGTAATACTTGTGTATGAACTTGTGTACTGGATAGAAGAGAGGGAAGATGAAAGAGGATTGGTCTCCTCTTCAAAACCATTGTAACATCAAACGTGTCCTGGCTACTCCTTCAGTAATTGACCATTATCCCACAAATACAGATGTCCAGGACGAAACTACGAAAAAAAAGCCGAGTTGTTAGCTCGCACTCATTCAGCTACAAGTAAATCCAATATTACACACCTTCCTCCTAGCACAACACTTTTTCCCGGTGCGTAGCACTAATAACAATAAGGTTTCTATTTCCCTTCAACTGAACTTTGTAAATGAAGTCATAAATGTGTTTATTCTCTGTAAACGCGGGTGCTCTTTCATTATAGCCGCAGTTACTCTACGTGGCAAGAGTCTTGTGACTGTTTTCTTAAAGGAAAACGAGATTGAACACTATAAGGACATCATATAGTCAATAGGAAGTATAATGACTGGAATGGGAGAGGGAGTTCATAAACACGTAAGTAAACTTAATTACATAGAAACATTAAGTGCTACCCTCATCCAACGCTACCTAAAACACAACAGAATTACAACGTGTCTCCCTCTCATTCACATCCTCATCATTTGCTTTAATACAGACACATTTATGTCTCTATTGTCTTCCTTACACCAGCAATATCCCAACATTCATGTTCCCTAGCATTATAATTAGCAATAAAGTTGAGAGTAAAAAATAAGTAGACATTAAATCTGGATCCTTTCCCTTTTCAGACTTCTTTGATAGCAGTTGACTCTACTTAGCTTGACATTTGACGTAAACATGACATAACAAACGAGATGAGCTTCCAACTACACCCTCTGACAGTTTATAGCATCAATTCCTCTATCTCAACTGAAAACAAATGTCAACTGTGTAGCTATGTAACTATGTATTAGCACACTCATTATTGTCATTATCCATTTTATTTTTTTAAAGAGTGCGTTGCTATCATTTAGTAACTTCAATTTATGCATGTTATGATTAAATCCGTAAAAACAAAACAGTTTTTACTCAGGAAAAATAATAGGAAATTGCCAGGGAATAGCTACTGTTGAAAAACATTGTATATTTACGACCTTAAGTTGAATTGAGTATAAAAACTGGTCTGAATTGATCTCCATGTGAGTTTTTCGTGTAGTCTAAATAGAGAGAGAGGTATAAAGTGTAAAAGTGTTATTTTGAATGTAAGTATAGCTACTAGTAGGAAATAAAAATCCTTGTTTACAGATGTGTCAGTTGTAGTGTGTGGAGTCTCACGACAGGATGTTTTTTCGTGACAGCCTCCTGTTCCTTCATTCCACCTTTTTAACTTACATAGTAAGCATGAGGGACATTAGAATGAGGCAGTGACTTTTATGTTATGATGGTTATGTCATGTCATGTCACTCTGTGGCCAGGTCTCCTTACCTCCTGACTGCTATGGTTTAGCACCTCTATAAATCCAGGACAGTGTGTTGTTTGTGTTTAGTTTGTGTGAGGAAGATGGGCCAAGAAGACAGGGCAGGACGTGTCAGATGTGAATGGGACATGGCTGACCTAAAATGACGATCTCATCTTGTCTGGCATATTATTATCTCTGTTCTGTGTCAAAGGAAAACAAAACGAAGAGAGTAGAGGAGACACAGAGAGAGAGAGAGAGAATATAATATAGTGCTGGAATATGTAGACAGTGAATCTAACGTTGGATTTCACTAATGCACATCAGGAGTAAGTAGTTTGGATTAAGTTTCAGTTGAAAGGACGGAGGAAAGTAAGTTATGTTTGCATGCAGAGCAGAGCAGAGTTGTCCATCTCATTAGAAAGTTATTCCTTGAGCTGTAGATAGTGCAAGGTACATTACCTGCTCATCTTATTCATCCTCCATAGCTTCTTTTCCCTATTCAATGATACATAAGAGAACGGTGTGTCTCTGAATACGAAATCTCTCTCTCTCTCTCTCCTACTCTCCACATATCTAATCCACTCTATAATGATTTTCAAATGAAGTCAACTCAACGTATTTATATATAGAAGCAGTTGTCTATCTATTAAAAGGGCACGAAGAGAAGTTACCTGAGACTTTTAGTTTGTCATGGAGTGGCATCCTCTTATCTTCAGTCCTTATTCTCTCTGATCCTACTTTAGAGAGAGAGAGGCTAAAAGAACTGTGTATTGAGCAGTTTCGTGAACTCTATTAGGTTGCAAGGAATATAAGTCCTACGTGCTCACTTAATAGGCGATGGGCTAGGCAGAAAAGACGAGGACGACGGCAGGGCAATGTAAGGGAAGAAAAGGGAATGGCCCCCTGGGAAGTCAAAAAAGAGACCAAAAATCCTCGAGAATATTTTCATTCAGTTGATGCCTGCCTTGTGCCAGTGTTAGTGTCCGTGATTCTGATCTGATCTCTGAGAGTACATTCAAACAAGTCAACAGAACTACAACTAAGACTCAGCTTCATTTTCTGGCCAACATTGTCTCATCGTCTGCGGAACGTGATCTGATCTGATGAAAGTTGGCAAGTTTAGCAAAGGAAAATCCTTCTCCCTCACATCTCTCTATATGTAACAAAAACATCATTGGCATGTAAAGAGAAAGATAAACTCTCTCTCTCTCTCTCTCAAGTAAACAAAGCATCTACTTAATTTACTCGTTCAATAATTGTAGAATTGTAGTTAGGTATTCTTAGAATGTAAATGGAAGGAGTAGTGCTCCTCATTATTATCTAACTTCTCTCTCTCTTCCTCCGTTCTCATTGCTACAACGAAAAGGAAACAACCCGACCTGAAAATTCTCTCCATTTCTATTCTGCACTGTGAATATAGTGTACGGTTCAAGTTCACATCACGGCAATCTTTTCTCACTCTCTCTCTCTGCTCAGGAGTTTCGTCCTGAGATCAGTTTTGTAGACTCACTCTCATGGCCAATTCCATGCAGTCTCTTCTATTCAATTGAGAATGTTAATAAGTATCTCTTTCCACTTGGATGATAGATCTCGTGCACGCATCTCCCTACTATAGTTACGTGCAACTTTATGCAGGTTTTTAGCTACTCTCTCGACACACACAGTCAGAGAACAGGTTAGATTATAGGAGGAGGAATAAAACCAGGATATAAGTATGTAACATTAAGTAGCTCCTTGGGAGACAGTTGCCCAGTCCAACGCTCTTAAACATCCAACTTACTCTCTATAAATACTATGCACCTACTTACTTCTAGTTAATATTACAGTTATATCGGGTGAATTCAAAGAAGAGTTCTTCTCATGTAAACGTCGGAGCGTGTAGTGCAGTGCACGAGTGACTAAAGTGAACTCAAGTGGAAGTAAATAAGGAAGAAATTCCATTGACTTGAATTGAACTATCTCTCGTACACCCAACACTCACACACCACACACATATAGACACATTCACTTCATATACATAATATTATTAGATAGACAGATCCAGGAACTCTCTCTCTCTCTCTCTCTCTCTCTCTTTCTGTGCAACGACTAGTTCACCTAAGTAAAGTACGCCAAAGCTTTCATCTCCTACTTAATGTCTTTTACTTAACTTACCTTCCAACACTTTCACTCACACAACCACCAGAACCTACAGCCTAACTACACACAGCCCCAATTCACTCAAAAACGAGAAAGGCTGAAATTGCAAGGACTCCTAGACTTTCGCCTGTAATAAACTCTATATCTATAGCCACTGTGTAATGGGAGCGTAGAGGCACTTTAAATCCAACACGGGAGAATCCACCAGCAATAAATACGCTACATAAACTGCTAACTAAACTAAAGTAAGTACCCTTACCTTTACCTATCACATTTACTTCACCTTTTGCATTGCCAATTTTTACCTTAACGGAAATAATCCCTTTTTGCACAGCGAAGATGGCGATCATTTCAAACACTTAACCTCATTGCTCACTCCTGAAACTAAATGTAGCATTTTACATTTTCTTGTACAGAAAAATTTACTATATCCTATTATTACTTTAAGGATATAAAAACAACTTTGATTTTTGGATCATCTACTGTGCCCACATTTCCCTAACTGAATATTACATGGAAAGTGCATGGGAAATTAACCTAACTCTAAAATGAGATTCACTTGATGTACTGAATAATACATAGACTCCTTTTCCTCCCGTCTTTAGTGTAATAAACTGAAATCGTGAAAAAGTTACGGACATAATGTTTTTTATTAGATCATTGCTCTGCCACTTATTAGAAATACAGACAGCATTTCAGAACAGCTATTAGGTAGTCCGAATACTTCAAAGGCTCAATGACATAATATGACTTCATTCGCAGTATATCTAGTCTAATATTTTCCCCTATTTATCCTATTTGTCAATATACAATAAATCTATTTGTGTCAGTAATTATTACGTCGAGATTTCGCACATCTACATAATTTTATTATATAATTATAATTAAAAGTATTATTTAAAAAGTATATTTTTTGTTCCTTTGAATCCAAACACGATATTGAACATTCTCTTAATTAATTAGTGATTCTAAAAACTTAGATCGACTTAACAGCAGCAAGGCTTGGATATGCATATATAATATATAAAAATTAATTGAGTTAGTTTAGTTTACCTACATAATGCGTTGTATAGTGCAATAGTACATGTTAAACATAAATTCTATGTTAAATGTTAAATATTTGAGTCTGTGCCCTATGCATTTATTTGCAGGTTGGGGTAACAAGTGACGTGCAAAGTGGATTGTACAAACAGAAAAATATGTTGTTCTTTGTTTAAGTTAGATTTTAAAATAAAACACAATTTGGGATTCCGTAAATATTAGACCGTGGAGAATATCGGGGAGAGTACGGGCGGAGGAGCAGACTTTGTTGTGCCATAAATTTTATTGGTCGCGTCTTGGTTTAATACTTTCATTGAGGAGAGGCAGACATAAAAGAATGTTGAAGACATTGGATTGTACATTTGGTGTGGTTAGTAACTTGAAGTCAGTTCCTTGGGTTGTTTAGTAGGAGAAGACGATGGGATTTCGCTATTAGAGAAAGAATGACCGGGCTTGTTCCACTACTCTACTGCTCTTCTCTGTAGTCTTCTGATGTCGTTGTAGGTTGTAGCTCACTGTAAAATGCTAGCAGATAGATTTGCAGCTCTGATCTCTGTTCCTTCGTTTGGTTTAGTTCGTTGGTTGCATTAGGTGCACTGGATCAGAGAGAAGACGGCTCTTTCCCTGCTTTTGTGAGTGTAGTAGTTTTAGTTAGGATTTGGGATGCTGTTGCTGCTCTTTTCCTCCTGACTTCTAGTTGGCAGAGAGAAGTTGAGAAGAGTGCAGGAGAGTTGAGTTGAGTATGAGTGCCACGCACACCCAGCTCAGTTGACTCAGTTTAACGCTGAACTCAGCAACGTGTTCCTTCACTTCTCCTCCTCGCTCTTTTCCTCAGCATACAACATCTCTCCAGTGCATCTTCCCTTCCGAACAACAACAGAATTCGACTCGAGTGAACTACATACATAACACAGTGTGGAAAAGTAAAGCACGTCACACACATCCAAACGTCAGTCAACTGCATCTCAGATGCAATACCAAAACTTCTGTTCTCTGTTCTTGCTCTTATAACTTGTCCATTGACTTTGTTCAACTGCCACTGCCACTGCCTACCACTTGTAGGTACATATCCTTCTCAAGTAAGTATCTTCTCCCTTACTACGTTTAATTACTGCTTACAAAGTTACGAGAGTGTACAGGCACTCTGAATAAGTCAATCTATGTAGGAAATAGAAATTCTTGTCATCACACATAAAATTACCGGTGCTTGTAAATTATCTTCTCCTTGTGGATATAACGTTTAATTCAGACAAATTAAAAACACACGCGAAATGAACATCCCTCTACTGCTACTGTGTATAATCTCAATTATGTCTTGCTTGGAAGGTATTGTGTTTGTGTGTAGGCATTTAAGTGTTCTTAGTTAGTATACTAGATTCTTAAGTTTTTACTTTAGGCGTTTCTGTAATGATAGTGTTCCATGCATCTGTGTGTCGTCTGAGCTCAATTAAAAAATTCTTAGTCTAAAAATTATTGGCTCCATGGATTAGTAGCTTACTTTGTCAATTGTCATTATGACTTCATATAACTTTATACAATACAACGTAGCATATTAAATGCCCCATTTTCTTATACACAAAAATTCGCTATACCCAATTATTACTTTTTTGCAATAATAATAATACAACGCCTTCAAATTTTTTATTTAATGTGATTAAATATATAGTAAGATAAAAAGGATAGATTTTTAACAGGAATTACCAGCGAAAAATTTACAACGAAAATAAGTGTCTAACTATTTAATGGCAAAAGGTTCCATATAATCCGAATTGTTTGCTAAAGTTGGTTTTCTTGAGAAGGAAGTGTATTTGGAGTTGGTGTATGCATAGAACTCCGAACTGCATGACTCTTGTTCTGGATTACTTAAGGATTGAGATTTTTTTCAAATTTTGCTAGTTACAAATAGTTTAGGGATGGATGTATGTTGGATGTGAGTTGTAAAGGCAGATTGTAAAGCCTGTAAATCCTGTATAGACATTTGGTTTATATATACAGAGAGAGCTTTGCGAGTGCGACATGCAGATATACACTCGTTCGTGTAGGTATATTCTGAGAAAGAGTTTATTTTAGAGTTTCGTGTTCACATCCATTCTGTCTCTCCGGCTGGCAAAGTCAAGTTTGTTAGGAAAGTCTGTGAAGGAAAAGAAAATCAAAGGAGACAAGTAGATTGTTAGGCTGTGCTATGTAAGCCGGTGTTCTTTAGTGTAACGTAATATCTTTATAAAGATATTAGTCATAGGATAGACACCTACCTGAAGGAATGGAGGAGGACGATGAATTCATAGCTAGCAGTGTGTAGTAAGTGAGTAGAATCAAACTGAATACATTTTGTTTGTCTACTCGTAGCTTTTAGAATGGCATAGAAAGAAGAGAAGGACATTGTGAGTCTCTGGCCATTAGTATGCATAATATTATATAACAATAGTAAAATAAATGTGAGTAAGGAAGCAAAGGAGAGAGAGAGAGAGAGAAGGGACTGGAACGGCAAGCTGACTCTCACTTTGCTTCGTTTATTTAATAACTTTGGTTCAGTTCAAACTAAGCCAAGGAAGTGAAGTGAAGGGAGAAACTAACTGAGCCGGCTTTTCTTTCCTACATACTCTACATTGTTTCCTTAGTCTCTTCCCCCATTAATACAGTACATGAAATAGAGAAACACTTAGGACGACACACTTTCCGTTCCCTCTACCCAAAAGTCTCCGTGTGTATATGATTATTATTATTATAGGAAAATCTGGTGGTGTGCATTGAGGTAGCTTATTGTGTTGTTGTTGCGCTATTCGATGGAACATTTAATATTGAATCTTAACTTGGCTATTGTTTCTCCATAGAAATTAACTTTCGTGGGATATCCCTGGAAAAGTTACCTTTACGTTTTAGGCAGAGTGGAAGGAAATAATGAAATACACACTGTAGACTTGACATGGGAGTATGGGAGCTACTTAAATAGAGCTATATCCTTTTGTATTACATTATTGTTATAGTTTATGAATGAGGGTTGCTTTGGGTGAGTTGATTTTCGAAGGTTTTCTCTAGTGCTGGACTCTTTATCTGCACCGCAGTCAAGTGAGCATGGACTAATAGACTTGTTATTAGTATGTATGTAGTAATGTCTAAACCATAGCTACTTATGTATGGAGAGTACACTGTATAGAGTGGACTGGACTGCGGAAACTGGAGAGACTCTCTGTTGTCAGTGACTTAACTTGGAATCTCTCTCTTCGGGTTGTTAAATTTTAGTAGTTCTACTCCTCTCTCTCTCTCTCTCTCTGCATTCAATTCAGAATTTAGCTAGAGTAAAGCTAAGCAGACTAAAGCTACAGAGTCCAATATTCAAGATGTTCATGCTGATGATGCAGATTCCGATGCATCAGAGCCGAAGCAAATGCAAAGTGAATGAGTTACATCACCGCCAACACCATTTGCATCTTTTACCTCTCGTAAGAGAACCACACAACCACAGAGAGAGAGAGAGAGAGAGAGATAGGTAATAATATACAATTCTTCCTAACAACATCCTCCTATACACTATACACACTAACAGATAGTAGATGAAACAATCCTTCCTTAGTTTGAATATCTGCATAGTTTACTACACAACAGTACTGTAGAACTTTTCTGTTGAGAATCCACTTCCATCTCTCACATTAGCTTCACTATAGTGTACTTCGGTTAGTTTCACTCGACTAGCCTTTCCTCGTCGACTTGTGCTCGCCTGGACCAAATACTCCAGAGAGAGTCTTTATGTTCCAAAGGATAGAAGATAAGAAAATCTTTAAGGAATCTAAAAGTGTTCTTTGTGTATTGAATCTCCGCGTATAGATTTTTAGACCACCACCCTTGTACCTTTAACCCTGTGGCTTTTCATGGAGTGTCTGTAAGACAATTACTACAGACTTAATAACTAACTATTTTCTGACGTGAACGCAACATCATTATAGATACCAGAGCTAGAGTTATCTCTCGAAACATCACCTACTGTGATTGATTGGAGGCAATTGAGTTTTTCCACTAGACTTCATTCACTTGATTGACCTTAATGTTAGTAGGGATGGAAATAGAATCTTTTCAATTCTTACAATTCATTCCTCTTCTAATTAGTTAAACATACAATGTACTCAACTCTCAGGACTGTGTCGAGACCTGCCTCTTCCCATTACACAACAAAGATATATTTTAAACCAGAGAAGAGTTACTACACGCGTCCACATGTGAAATGAATCATTCACCTTTGCTAGATTTGCATTCTGCTTCACTAGTACTGACTTGTGATGTTTTATGCTAAAGCAACAGAAGCCGCAGTTGAATCACGATTCCCACTATCCCACTTGAATCATCTACTATAAGGAAATGTTTATATTCATTAGCTTTTTCACGTTTACTACAGATCTGCTTTATTTCAGTAGTGTATACAACTCAGTGTGTGTAAGTAGGTAGATTGTAATTTCATTCAGCTCCCTCGCCAATGAATTTTGGACAACCACCAACAAAGGGCGCTTGTTCGCAGAGCCATGTGAGAACAAACTAATTCCCTATACCTATAGCAAATTCCAAAACATACATTTTCTTTACTACTTAATTCTTCCATCGAGTACCAATGTGTTTTCAAATACTTGTGCAATCTCTGATTGCGAATTGTTGAGATTTACTTTGAAAAACTGCAGGAAAATTCAGTGACAAGGATTATTTACTATTGATTTATATGGCTCTACTGAACTCATTACTCCGATAATCTATCTGCTAGCAAAATAACAATCTACATCGAATTTCGAAGGATGACCTATACGTAAGTAGAACAGTAATAAAAAATAGTAATGAACAAAAAATAGGTGGGATAGGTAACTTTACATTATTGAATAATATCAATAATTTTAATTTCATAAAATGAACAAAATTGTCTTAATTTAGGTGCTGCAAAGTGTAGGTCATGTTCAATATAGTCAGTGATGAATTGATGAACGAGAGAGAAATGGAATAATAATAAAAATAGGAAATGTGTATTTAGTGATGGAAATTAGACTGTCAAGAAAAACATTTCTCCATTTAATTATCGTCTGTTGCCCGTCCTAATCAGAAAGGTAAATAATTTGGAAAAAGTTAGCCATGCAGTTAACAAATGCAGTAGATCTGAAGGATATTTGTAGTGTTGAGACAGTCTATATAAATAGAATGTGTATGTCTGCTAAATGCATAGACAGATGCCATTCAGTGGCCAAGGACTAACAAAGAGTAGATTCATTGAAAATGAATCGGAGCTAAAATTGAATCATCGTTGCACAACGCAGCAATGTTTACTAAGGACGACTATAGGCACATCCATCAATTCCACATTTCTTTCCATGGCTCATTGAGTTGACGTATATCACACCTGACAAGGAAAAGTCCTTCTGTGATAAAACCTTTGCTCCTGTACAAACAAAATGTAAAAAGAGGCAGCTCCCGTTCACCACCACACCACACTCACTCGCTAGATACACTCAAAATTACTTTTACATTCTGTCCACCGAAAAGTGTAAGCATAGTCTAATGGTTGTATCAGAGTCCTCCTGTCCTCTCATGCTCCACAACTGAAGTTAAGGCAAGTAAGTCCAACGAAACGAACTAAAGCCCATTGTCATTCACAAGCCTCATGGCTTTTGCTCTCCCACATTTCCCATTATTCCACCGAAAACATTGTGTCGCATTTCCTAGACGGACGTTCGAAAGTATAGCCACAGAAGAATAGCAACTGCATTATAGTGAACTGGACAGGAAGAAAGACGACACTCGATCATCGCAAATGTCCAAGGGACACTTCACGTTTTACATGTCGAACATTTCACGTCCTATACCATCCCATGTCCCCATATCTCTAAAAACGAAAATGGAATTTTGAAATATTGAAATGGGCACAGTCCATGCTAACAGTTAGGACTTTACAGTTTGGGGCCGTATGAATTTCCTATTATATAATATTACCTAACTGTCCCACTGTTGAGATAGTACAAAATGATAAATGTACATTGTTATAATAGAAGAGGATTTTCTGTTGTCCTTTACCTGACGAGATGGACATGGGCAAAGTAGGCTTGATTTGGATTTAGACATTAATCTAAAGCCGCCTCCCTGGACAGTTTTCATAGGTTCATTCCTAGCACAAACTATAAAATCAGATGATAATGGGATCTGACTCAGGATTCCGCATCAGAACACAAAAACCACACTGCTAACGAGTTTTGTTTCGGCGTCTGTCGTTAGATCTGACATTTTGTCACCTCTCAAAGAATACTTTCGACAACTTGCTACGGACAAATATGCCGCTTATTTTTTATTATATTTTATTATTAATTTGATAATATCGATTTAGCAGATATTGTGAGTTTGACATCTTTGTAAGAGAAAAAATCGTTGCTGATGTTTTCCAAAGAAATCTTTATTTTTTACTTCAATAAATATTTTAATTTAAGTACTGAATGAAGACATTAATTATAATTAGAGCATTGTAAGAGGACAGCTCTATTTTAATTGCAGATTTCTATCTAAACTAGTACATTGATTTTATTGAGTGAAGTATTTATCTGAGTATTTTTGCTTCGACTATCTTCGATATTGGTGGCTTGTAGTCACAAAGAAACGAGGTACATGGATGAAGGATGTTTACATAGAAAAACATACAAAGGTTGCTTTAGATCTTAGATGCAAGTCCAGAAGCAAAGAAGAAAGCGTTACAAGAAAAGTGTCTTGTTACACAAAAGCAAATGCATACTTAGATATTCAAGTCTCACGCAACATTCGTCATGTTTTCCCATTTATTTTTCAGACGAGAGTAGTTAATAGTGTCATAGTATTGCTTCTCTGGACAAAATGATAAGAGAGTAGTCGGAAGAAAAATCCGGAGTGTATAGCATAGATATTTACGAGCTCCGGGTTCGACTATGTCTCTAGCATAATAAGTACGTGACAAATCAAACAGAACGAGATAAAGCGCCGTTTTTTATGTAAAACTTTTCTTCTTTCTACTTCATCGGCTTACGAGATATTGTCATTACTTATCTACGCATTAGTTTAAATCTACGGAGCAAACTTCCCATTTCATATCTCTATCTGTAATAATAACGTTTGTAGTATGCAATAAAATAACGCATTCCGTTGTTCGTATATCCCAAGATGGGAAAAAACTCAATTATCTTCTACACATTATCTGAAGTCGTATTGTTGTGTGCTTTTCAATAGTGTACCGTTGTGTAAATTGTCGTAGACATTGATTTATATAATAATACTAGTAAATATCTAGCTATGTGTCAGAATTTCAACACTCTTTCACCTTCATACACAGAGGAACAATGAATGAGAGCACAAAACTCGTAAGAGCTTAAATGTTTTCCCTTTTAGTCAGAAAAACGCGCGGGCAACTAAATGAAGTTGACATGATAATCATTCATTCATCCCTCACGAGCCGTCACTTCCCTGAATAAAATATCGTCACGACTTAAATCCCATTTTCCTCCATTGAAATCCTTCAGAATTCATTGAATAGCAGAGGTGGTGAGTTGAGAGTGGATCAGTAATTACGTAATCGATTTGTGAACAAGTCCTCTTCTGCCTCATATGATATATTAATACATTAATGTTAATGTGGAATCCATAACAGGAAAAGCAGAAAAAAGAATGAAGTCATTTACAAGTTCATCCACACCACATTACCTTACATGTCTAATTCTTAAATAGTAAATCAAAAAATCTTCAATTATGCACAATATTTTTCCCTATTGGTCAGTACAGAGCAAACTACTAAGACTCATCTATTTCTCATTACAACATTTAATTAAAATATATCTCTAAAAAACGAATTAGCATTGTAACATTATATTATAAATCTTTTTTACAAGTTTACATGTTTAAAATGTTTAAATTCCAAAGCTTGCAATTTTGATTGAATATTGAATATGAGTTTTCAAAACGTAATTATAATAGGTACCTAATTGTCAATATTTTTTTTAAAGTTAATTGAAATGACTTTGCTCCATATCTTATGTGATGTAATGATGTAATTATTGTTTGCAGATGACGTGATTTTATATGACGAACCGAAAACCGGTGACGAAAGCCCAAAGTAAACTAAAGTTGAAGACGAAAATCAAATCATCTTGAATGGATGTAAAAAAGAGCCCAACCCTGAATTCAGATGGTGAAGAGAGTCACAGCTTTCAAATTACCTCATGGATACGGTGAGTCAACTCAATTCAAACGAGAATCTCTTCTCTCTGCTATTTCTCTCTCTCTCTCTCTCTCTCTCTCTATCCGTCTCTTGATGAGTATATCTGCAAAGGCAGAGGGCAACTTCATTCATTATGCATTCTGTATTTCTGTCTCTGCGGGATTGTGCCTCTTTTGTCAGTATTACAAGTCAAATATGTTGTGATATGATCATTTTGATTATCTTCATACGATCATTATGTTCGCTATGAACAATGAATTATGATAAATAACACCGTGTTCCTTTTACTCCTCTCTCCTATGTTTCTATTGTCCACTCTCCACACTCTGTTTAGCTAAACAAATATGCAGGGATGCAAAACTACATTTGTAATGTTCTGAGATACAATGCAAAGCAAATAAAATTGCACTAGAACCATTGTTATTATCAGTATATGTGCAATAAAAGCACAAAAGAGCCGTATTAACTATAGTTGGCTAATTTCACGTAATTTTCCTTTTGTCTGTATTGTGCACTGATTGTCGTTGGCCTAGCTTGACTTTTGCATCGAGAGAGCCGAGAATGAAGTCAGGCAAAGAGTACACTGCTCGCCCTCGCAAAAGATTTAATCTCGAATTTAAATTTGTTTATTCGCATGAGTAAGTCTTTTATTTGGTTGTGTGTGTAAAGTGTGTGTATATGAGTATTAGATGCCATCATTCATTTTACTCTTCTAACTAATCTGGCTGTCATCCTCTCCTATAAAGTGGACACTGGCTATTTACTATGATTAAAACACATTGGATTCCTATATAAAATATTCATAATTATGTCGTCGCATGTATAACGGTATAAAATGAAGTTTTCAGTGTCTGTTCACTCGTTCATTGCTGTAATATTATACGTTTAGTTTTTTGGATTTCACAACTGTACACAACAACTTTGTCGTAAAATGAACTTTGTAGGTAAGTAATGTATGTTTATGATTTTTTAGGTTAGGTACTTAGCTTTTAGTTGAGATAACAATGAAAACTTGTTCCAGGAGAATGGATCCATTCATTCTATTACATCTTACTGTGTTTAGAGAGTGCAATAGAGAATAGGTGACATCATAATAACACGGTTATTGCGCTTTAGAATTTAAAAAAGCTACAGTTAGGTTATTATATGCAAGTGCAAGTTCATTTTCATAGCAGACGACACTTCTCAGACTTTCTCACTTTATAAGTTCAAGCGGATTATAAGAAAGTTAATCTGTCGGCATTTCTCTCGTATTTACTAATATATTTTGTCCTGTTGTTTTTAGTGCATTAACTAAGCTTAGACAGTTACAGAGGGCTTTAACCATCTTTCTTCTCGCACCAAAAATCTAACGACATCATCTCCTGCTTTGTTTTATAGACCAGAATATCCTTTCATAATGTGTTACGTAAATACTTTTTACATAGCCATAACTTTATCACTCACTAAAGTCAGTTGGAGACTGGGGAAGGTTCTCTTTTGACTTCTAGCGAATTGTTATCCTGTTCTACTAATAATAATAACGCTCTCGCTGAGGTGGTTCTTAAAATCTTAGATTCAAAGGTAATGGTAAGTTGTGCCCGTAAACTAAAGGCTAACTTACATGTCACCATCAAACGCAATCATAAAGGAAATGCTCAAGAAGATGTGCGAGCCAACAAAAGTCGTCGTTTGGCGTGCCATGGTGTGGCATACCGTAACGAGCTTTAAGAAATTCTAACAATCATAGCATTAAATTCTATGAATGTCTTTTAGTGTATACATAATCTCACTATATCTCTGTATATCTATAGATGCCTTTTAGTTAGACTACTAAAGATAAGTACGTAGGTACTTAGACTCCTATTCTATATGTGCTCTACTTATCTACTCCCAACAGAAAGTATTACATTAAATTGCAGCCGAGACACCACACTATGTGAAACAAACTGTCAGCAGCCACAGTTAACGATGGCAGACGACGAAACTCACTTTATGTAACTAGACAAGATCAGCCGGAGCAGGAGTTAAATTTTTTCTTCTCTTGACAAAATCTGCCAAAAGAGTTTCGAGGAGCAATACTGATATTAGCGTTTCTCGCATAACAAAAGAGTCGTAGTGTAGCCACCTAAACCTCTTTTGCTCCTGTATTCTGTAGCATTTTTTTCCTTTCGTGTGCGGGGATACGGCCCATAGCAAATCTTGACATTTACAGACATTTGTATTCCAACCACAATTTGTCTACATGTTAGACCTTCTCAAAACTTGCGCTACAACGAACATTTTGTTTGCATTTTAAAAATCCACATTCTAACTCTCATAGTTGGTGTCTTAAGTAGGTAGGTAGTCCTAATTATTCATTTTCTTATGCAAAGACGGATAGTTAACCTTTGGAAGTATACACATATCTCACACATTAATAATATTATTATTGTTATAACAAGAGAGAGATTCCAAAATATATACATATACTAAAATATATATAAAAAGTAAGTAAAATATAGTATTATACATTAGATATCCAACTAATATCTCTGAATTTTACACATCTCTACTTGTAATTTAGTTGATCATGATATGTGCTGAATACAAATCGAGGTTCTAAAATTATGATTATGAAAAATACCGGCAGCCCACAGCAGGACAAGAGCTCAAAACGATTGTAAGTCGCTTGTAAATGGTAAAATTAATAAATTCAACGTGTCAGCACCTTCTCCGCCAAATTCCTCACCTTGTTAGATAATACCATATCGGGATAAGGATGCTAACAATCAGGTGTTCAACTTAACAAGTGTAGCTATGTATAAGAATACAATAATACACATAATTATTATTATTATAACTATGATTTAGGTTTATATATATATTTTTTTCTGATAAAGAATGAGTCAGGAAAAAAATTTATATACTTATCACGTCACACTTTTCATCAGTGAATTTCTGTCTAGGCAGATAGAGTGCCGAGTGGAGAGATAGAAGTTCCTTTTTATGAAAGCAAGTGTCACATGTAGTCAGTTTAAATTTTGGAGTTGAAGAAATGCCGGAGGCAGGAGCTTAGTAAATAATATGCATAGTATTATGTAATTCAGCACATTTTCTTTGTTGTAGAGTACAATAAATTGTAAGAATAAATAAAGATGAAAGCCACCAGGTCAGAGAGTAGTGTGTTTGTTTGATACGAGGGATGAATGTAAAGGACTCTTATTTAATCTAATAAGAATCTGATTCAAGACAGTTAGACATAACGTAGTGTCTACATATGTTATGTCTATTTGTTTTGCTGCTCTATAGAGGTTTTTCTGAATTCCCCCTTTTTCCAACGAGCTGGCCATAGTTACCCGAAGGCGCACGCGAAGATATCCTTTCAGTTTACCCATTGTAAAGTGTTTGAACTGAAGCCTACCTCAATGTTCCGCCATTTTCGACACGTTACACATCAAATATAGGTATAGAGATAATTACTTATTTCACATTTATGCGTATAATCGATGATTCATAACAATTTATCTTCAATGCATCACCCCAAAATTTATCTGCAACACATCACCCCAAAATTTATCTTCAATGCATCACCCCAAAATTTATCTTCAATGCATCACCCCAAAATTTATCCTCAATGCATCACCCCATTTATCTTCAATGCATCACCCCAAAATTTATCCTCAATGCATCACCCCATTTATCTTCAATGCATCACCCCAAAATTTATCTGCAACACATCACCCCAAAATTTATCTTCAATGCCTCACCCCATTTATCTTCAATGCATCACCCCAAAATTTATCTGCAACACATCACCCCAAAATTTATCTTCAATGCATC
>JAAAYG020000321.1:1449-33680 GCA_009936455.2 Tomocerus minor
ACGCACGGCTCAGCGGATTTTTGGGGACTCCATTCATAAATGATCTACCTAATGAAGACTAACTCAATTTGAAATTGTAATATTTTCCAAGGAGGAAGATTTGGGAAGCTACCGTATGCCGTGCTTTTGTTCTGGTTGCAGCCTTTGATTTTCGGCTGCCTTTCCCCTTGTAGGGTTCGGTGAGGGGGAAGTGAGTGGTGTCACCTTCGACTTGACAAGTATTCAGATATGCCATGGGTAGTATAAAAGCTGAACTGGAGCTGTTTTCCGTAGTCTCCGTATTCCGCATAGGTTTTTGGCTTGTTGTTGTATCCCTGTGTGTGTGTAGAAAATGATATGTAACAGCTATCAAGCTAGAAGTAGCGAGTGTCGGTGAGTATAAATATAATTTGGCTAGGCATGGAATTGTTAGTGGCTGTAGTCTGTCTGTAGTGAGTGTCGTGTATGTTGTTATGGGTTTGACAGCTATATACATACATAGTAGTGCACTACAGACATAGAGAGACACAGGACAAGCAGGAGAGTTGGTTGTTAGGAGTGAGTAGGGTAGTGTGTTGTGTGAGCATAGGATAGAGACGAGAGCATAGCGCATAGGATAATAGGCAGGCGAGCGAGGGAGCTGAGAGAAGAGTCAGTGGATTTGGTGAGGCAGGCAGGCAGTCCGAGTCGAGTCAGCTTAGTTCAAGTTTGGCAGGCGAGGAAGGAAGTAAAACTGAAAATTAATTTCTGCCTCCTTCTTCCATATTCACATTTTACTTCTCTGTTTTATTGATTGTAAATGTCAACTAATTAATTTCACAAATCCTGCCCCCTCTCCATTATTTGCCATTATCCTTTTCTATTATTTTCCCTATTTTCTTTTGTGAATTGGTTGTTACGGTGAAAGAAAATGTCAAATTCTTCACTCATCTATACTATCCATGGATTCGCAATTTTCTTCTTCGCTTTCTGGATTGGGATGTGGATCGTTCACCTAATTGCACTATTTTGGAGGTAAGCACTTTGAAATCAACCTTCGCTATTATCAAATAACCTCGTCGTTTCCACACTACCTAACATTTATTATTACAAAATGTGGATAGTCATTATATCAAGTAATGCTTGGACATCCACTTAATGCTATGCCGTCCACCGTAGCCGCTATTTAATATTCTTACTATTGAATTGGACTTTTGCCATTCAACATTTATATTTTCTAGTTATTGTAGTGGACAGTCAACAATGGTCAGTTGTCAACTACCAGTTTTCTAAATTCCAATTCAGTCATTGCCTCACTGACTAAGTTAGCGTTTTCCTAATTTTCAATTGGATGTTGAATGTTGACAGTTCTGAATTGTCATTTCATATTTGGGGTATATCTTCATTAGCATTTCGCATTTGTTATTGTCTGTCTTCATCATCCTACCATTGACCATTAAGAAAAACAATGTCAATCTTCCATTTCATAATCTAAAAGAATCAATGTCAATTAGGTACTCATCCCACAACTTTTGTAACTAAATAAAACATTATTCTAACACTGATTGGTTAAAGAGAGCACACCCACCCCGCCGGTGTGCTTTTATTTCTTATTTGTTATTATTGTTATTATTGTTACAGACAGACAGTCCAAAGTCAACAAACCAATAAACTTAGGAATTTATTTGTTTTATCTAGTTTACCATTTTAGACTGTTAATATGAGTCGAGTCAATATTAATTGACATTAATTTCAAATGAATAATTTCAAATGTTAAGGTTACATTCTACGTAATCGTAAAATTTCTAATAACTAATGAATTGAAAATGAGTTTTATTTCCGTAATCTTATTAGTCATTGTCCAGGCTCACAATTAGTGCATACTTAACCAGTGTTAACCAGTTGATGACGAAATCAATTGACGTAGGAATGCATAAAACATATATTTTTTAATCTCAATTGTTAATGCAGCGGAAAAGTTTT
The DNA here is from genome assembly GCA_009936455.2 of Tomocerus minor. Taxonomy (NCBI): domain Eukaryota; kingdom Metazoa; phylum Arthropoda; class Collembola; order Entomobryomorpha; family Tomoceridae; genus Tomocerus; species Tomocerus minor. The sequence continues at coordinate 3,391 of JAAAYG020000321.1, forward strand.
CCATACTTAAATTCGGCTGAATCGATTATGTTTTAATGACATAACTCTATTGTTCATTTATTATTATCTTGTATCAATATGCAAATGCTAACCAATTGTAAATCAAGGGGAACATATACCTACTTTAGCAATTTATGTCAGCGTCGCCAATTTTAATTGGTACATTGTTATTGGACCTATCTGTCACAAAGTGCTAAATACATAAAGTATGTTGAGACATCCTTCATCGAGTTATCAATTGAAAATGATTAGTCACACTGACAGACACGAATAAATTTTAGTTCGCCCTGCAGATAAGCCACGTTCAATTCTCGAATGATAGGAAAATTACAATTTGTGTGTAGATATAGGAAATAATATTAATAGCTAAGTGGTGAGTTAGTGCTATATCGGCTCACAGTGCACACTGACTAATATATGCCAGGATCATTTGCATCTCTTGATTGATATAAATTAACAGTGAGTGGTGTGATGACTGATAATATGATAATACATGTAAATCATACAACACAAATACAAGAATTTAAAGAGGGATATTTTTCACGAGACCCAAGTGTGGTTGACTGTGTTATTTTTATTTATCTAGTTGTTTTGACTTTCTTTCGGTCATTTTCATTTGTGGCATTTTTCCTTTCATCATGTGCAATAATGAAATGAGCATCTTACGTCATGTCTACATGCAGTCTACACTCTACGTACGATTTGCATATTAAAGGGCCGAAGACAAAGAGGCCAAAGACATAATAGAGTAATGTGGATGAATAGGTCAGGGAAATATTAATAATAATAATAATGTTTTGGTTTCTTAAGTTCTTTCTAAAGTTCAATATTGCAATTTTAATAACAGGCGCATCCTTAACTTTTTCTAATAGCAACAAAGTACTTTTTACAATTTTAGCACTAAGTGTGTGTTTTTAGAGGAGGCAATAATAATTGAATGTTGCATATTTTTTAAATTTCTATTCAGAGAATGTTTTCATGTCTAGTTCTACTTAGTTTAGGGTTTTGCACAGTACTTTGCAGCTTTGTTGAATACTTTCCATGCCATTTAGCATTTGTTCGGTGAGTACAACATGGTTTACGAAGTGATAGAAACTATGTACATTCTCTATAGATATATGTAAAGGAAAATTAAATTTTTACAATATTACTAGGTGTCTTCACGCTATTGTCAGTCTGAACAATGATATCATTCTGTTGGAAGTGTAACTTATGGTGAACGTAAGAAGAAAAAAAGTTGATAGTATTAGTCCCAGAGTAGATAGATAGATAGGCTGCCACTTAAATTAGATTTTGTATCAAAGTATGAATATCAAGTTAAATGAGTATCCCGACGCTGTGTATTCAGCTCAAAGCTCCATTTGGAAGCCGCGATTTATGTCATCTTGGCATCCAAAACAAATACCTAGCTACTATCTTTTACAAATACAAATAGGACATTCTCTGTAAAACAGAAATCCCAAAGTAGTCCCAAACTTCCAATCAGGCTCTGGCGGCGTGTGTTGTTTAGCGTACAATACATAGCTTTACCTACAAATTCAAGCGACGAAGACCTACCACAAATTAAATTTTACTTATTTTTAACACAGCTTAGGTTAGAGAGGATTTCAAGACGCGACGGCTCTGTGGCCTGTTTCTATCTATTACTCTCCTATTGAAAAACTTCATTACTAGTTTATTTTGTCAGGGTCAGGGTCAGACTTCCTACATCATGCTCCATGTGCTTCTCTCGAGACATTTATAAATAGCCTTCAAGTGGCTATAATATGGGCACTTACTATTATCCTGTTGACTTAACAGTTAAATGAAGACAATTCAGTCTGTAGTTTACCTCTAGGAGGAATCTTCTTTCGACATCTGTGCAAGTGAACGGCATTTTCAGTTTTATTTTTTTTATCTTGGTCAATTCAATCGTATTTTGCGAGATTGAGTATGATTTCTCGCTAATTTAATTAGTCATTTAGGAATATGGAGTATGTTTCCGGTGAACTATCAACTGTCTGCGAGAATGAATGAGGGGCACTGAAATCTATGGGCGTTTTGCTTTGGCACAGAAAACTATTCTTTCAAGTAATTCAAGACTTAGAAGACGTGGCTATTTTTTTCCCTGTTTTTGAAGGTAGCATTGCACTTCATTGACATCTTTGGCAAGTGTCTCACTGCTAGAGAAGGAAGGAACTGTAGGCTCTGCCGTCTACTCCACTTATTTAGTCGACATAATGTGTGTCTGCGTTTTTTCTTGCTGCAGTGTTACAACACAATGAAATGGCAATAGGAGAAGTCGTTAGTGTAGCTTAAGAGAACTAGGTGGGTATGTGGAATTCCATTTTCTCTTTACTTATAATGAGACTGGTAGCGTAGCGAACAAATTTCTTCGTCTATAGATATCCTTCTAAAATTAAACCGTACAGCTTCTGTCAGAAGATATAATGGAAGATGTGTGTGTATGTGTATGTGTGTGGTAGTTACTAATACGAGGCTCCTCTATAGATATTTAGATGAGATTAGTCATTACTATGAGTTTGTACTCACTCTGGATAAGGCATAGCAAAAGGCGGCAAAGAAATATAGATATATTTCATCTGTGTAAACAGGAAATGACAGATTTCAGAAAGAACATATGTAGTTTCCAAGAGTTTTTGACCCATGCCGAGAGAGATTTCTTTAGATGACACATTAATAACTATAGTTAACAAGCTATTAATTTGGAAATGCTGTTCTTTTACGTCCCAGTCATCTATACATACGAGGATGTAAGGTCACAGGAGTCACCGAGTCACAACACACTACTTAGTAGCGACGAACTAAAAAGATAAAGAATGGGACAGGGACATAATAGAACGAAATGGAACGTAATAATGTTAGTTATTAGCTCATCACTTGAATGTGTGCACAAACGACGAAAAGCCATTTAAAGTTTTTAAGCTTGTCTTGTAATGTTCTGAGTCGGATAAATGGTAATTGTATCTTTTATTACTTATAACGATGGCATCGTCAGCATGTTGAATAAGCTGTTAATGAATTTAGTCGAGGAGTGCAATATGTGACTGTTGACTGGCTATAAAATGTTTTTACAAAGTCTGAGGCTCATTGTTCACGACTCATGACACTTTTTCACGTACTCAGCATCAGTCAATCAATTAGTTCTATGGATCACTTCATTCGATCTACTTGGGATTTGGCATGAGCCAGCTAGCTATATCTACGGATATGTAAAGTCTCCATCCCAAAATACATGGAGAGAACAGAGATTCTTCTGTTATCTTATCTTATCCGTTCTTCTATATTTACATGTGCATACATCATGTAATATGTAACAGATCTGCCATTGTGAGCCATTATTGCTCTAAGATCACTAACTAACTATCTGTGCTTGTGATTGATTCCATTCACACTTTAATGGCTACTGAGTTAGTTTAGTAGTAGGTAGCACATTATTTTAGAATGATGGACATGTTCTTATATTATTTTTAGTTAACAGAACAGACTGAGCAATTATTCCTAGTTTTTTCAATTACTTTTGTAGATACAATTTGGGATTGTGCAGGCAGACAATTAAGAGTTTCTCTTCTTGCATGTTGTTGCAAGGACGTATGTAGAGCACAATCGTCGAATTACGTAGCTCCTGCTCTCCCTCTCTCTCTCTCTTTCTTTCAGTTTTGCTTATATTTTATGTACATTCAAAATTCAAAGGCATGTCTTTGGCTCTCAGAGACACTTTAATCTCTACGATTCGTGCTCTCCTTCGAGAGTCTGGAATGGCCTGTTTTGCATTGACGGTGACGATGACAAAGTAAAACTTTGCTTAGTTGTGGGAATGGATTTCCGAATGAGATCGACTGCCATATGCCAGCATTGCCAGGCTAGGTGTGCATCCATCTGACGAACACATGACCACAAAGCTACATCTCCCTGGAAAAAGATCCTCAGTCCTGGCTCCAATTATCAACAGATGAGACAAGGCATGGAGCAATAACTAGAGCATGCATAAAGGAATCAAAATATACCTATCTCTATGTATATTCATGTAACACAGCTCTCTACTTAGCGTAATGCTCCTACATAACATAAAAAATTAGGAGAAACGGAAAGATATACTCAGACGACGGAGACTCAAAAGCTGGTTAACTTCAGCCATCGTCTCTTAGCCCTTCCTACACGCCCAATTTTACGATCCACAGAAGATGTTGAATGCAGTAGCCCCCCACTTGGTTAACCAGAAACCCTCTTCTTCTTCTCCTCTCCCGCCATTAATCACAATTCCGTCTTCTGAAAGTGATTATTGACAGGATAGGGCAGGCAGCTGTTTGAAGAGCAAGAAATACTCAGGAATATTGTTATGATTATATTGGAGGAAATTAAGAGGAGTCACGGGATTGTTGAGATTCTTTTGTAAATGCTCTTTGCTATCTACAGCAATACAATGTAATAATAAGCATGTAGTCATGATAGTCAAGTAATGGCTAATTGATGGAAACTTGAACACCCTCGCCTCATCGTCCTAACAAATATGTATATTCACAAATTCACGTGTTATAAAAAGTTTAGAGTGGCGTCCACGTCCTGTTCACTTAACGAACACGACCAGCACGAACGGCTACAGCCACAGAAAATTGGTTCAGAGCTCATGGTAATTAACATTAATTTATTTTCATTGCTATCAGCAGAACTCATGACCAAAGATAAGAATAACTAAGACTAACTCAAAGTGTGAGGCAGAATAGAAGTGGCGGGGAAGATGAGATTCCCTTATTTTTTCCAGAGACACAGAAGTAGGAAATAAATGTTGTGTTTTTAGGCATCCTCTATGATGTTTTTAAATAATTTCAGAAGTAACGGTCGTCGTGTCGTTGCCGTTATTTTTTAAGTTAAATATTCAGCTCGTGTATGTTCTTGGTATTGGATGGAGAGAGAAAATTAAAAGGAAACTCAATAGTTATTTATTTTTCCTTCATATGATCGCAATTTGTTGGATGGGATATTTTTATCTGTAGGAACTGCCAGGAATTTGTATTGGAAGGAAAATGAGCTTAATTATGAATGCTCCGCATGCACAGAGTTTTTCTAGCTAATGATGTTATGACAAGCTGAGTATTGAAAATATTGTAGTTCTGACTTGCTATTCATCACATGATAATTTTATAATATTGTATCAAAAGGAAGCTAAAAATAAACAATCAACGTGTTTTTTCATTCTCTGTACAGAATTCATAACAAAAATAAATATGTGCAGTAGTTAATATATTCTTGGGAATGGAGTGGACGTGACTAACCATTCTGTAGACGATTCACTTTTTTTTTGCATGTTTACTGCACTAATAAAATACATTATGATGATAGAGGAAAAGAGAGTGAGGATAGGCTAAAGCTCTACGTGCTGTACTATTTGTAGATATAGTGTCTGTGAAAATATGTTTTCGGCTTCCAATCTCATTACAGAAAAGTTCAAATGCTAACATGGTGTGTCATAGTCATAATCATAATATATGTTTTGGATTGGCATTTATGTTGTACTAAAACATAGGAGTGAGTCATTGGTTAGTGCGACGATGTGAAATGTGACTATGATTATGATGAGCGTAAATGCTGAAGCTCTGCACTGTGACTCTTCCCTGTATGTACAATGTACATATTATTATTATACATAGGAGGAGTGCTAGTGCTAGCTATACAGTATTGTGCAATGTACACATTTGATGCGGTTAGCTATTTAATCTTTATCTATTTTATGGTATTAGCGTGAACGGGAAGCTTCCATTACGTATTATTGCTGATAATTATGATACAGACGTACTTTATGTAGTTAGACCTTGCCTCTGATGATGATGGCACAGGGAAAAAATATGAATAGAAAAGCATTTCAGCGAGCGAGTACATGCATATAGTTCTATTGTACTCTGTACTGTACTCCCTACTACGTTTACGTCAGCACATTAATACTCAAGAAAATAGAGTAGTCAGTAAACAAAGTTTTTGTGTGAACTTAGTAGTCTAATTACTCGGAATTTTTTGCGTCTGAGGTTTGAGAATTTTTAACAGCTATAGACAAAATGCTCAGGGAATGGACAGTCGACGTCAGTTGTTAGCGTAGCTATTATAAACAACCAAAGGAAGAAAGGTTACTTTATTCCACTTATTAAGAAATTAAGATTAATAATAAAGCATTGGTTTTGTTTTACTAATGTTGTGGTTTTATTTATCTTATTTGAATTCCAAAAGAACAATGACAGGAGAAGAAAAGAGCTTTATCTTTGCTAATTTGTTAAAGTTCAGTTTAAGCAGCACTTGAGATTCTCACTTAATCGTTAGACATAACTTATTCATAGCACTCATCTCAATTACGATACGATACATACGATACAACACAGATCAAATGATTGGAATCCATCACACAACCAGCTCTCTGCTATCTTTCTCAGACTGAGCTCAGAATTGGAAAGAAGCCTTCTGATCGTAAATCTTGAACTCTTTTCTGCTCACAATATTTTCCTTGAGCTCATAGAATTCTGTGGAGATTCGTGCGGAGAACTAGAACTGATTATGAAAAGATAGAATAGATATTTAGTAGAACACCCAACGGAGAATTTGATTGAGAAACGAACTGTTGTTCATCTCACGGCTTAACACGCCGGTAGCAAATGAATCTACTCCACAGAAAGAAATGTATCATGTCCCAGAAACACGTGCACTATATTTATAGCCCATTGTATTATCTACTATACATCAAATCTCATACAGAGGTGTCTACATATTCATTTAATGAACCAACCTTTTCTATACAATTTTCAATCACTCACAATCTTTTACCAGAAAAAGCTTTTAGCATGTACTGTAGCCTTTTTCCTTTCTCTGTATGCTATGAAAGAAGAGATTTTGGGAAGTAATGAGACATTCAAATGGAAATACAACTCAATTCCCTTCAGTAAACTCCGTTTCCAGATTTTATTTTTAGAAATGTTTTCTTAAAATGACAAAAAATGTTAATGGTGCTAGATTTTAAAAGCTATGAAATAATTCTTTTAAAAATTACAGGACAATCGATAAAATTGTATCTAGGGAAAAGAACTGTAGTAGTTAGCATTATATAAATTATATTATTATATAGCATTGTCATGCAGCCTTGTCTACGTGGTGCTCAAAGGTTGAAAGATATTTAAACTTGTAAATGTTGAAGGCTGAATTCTGTCAGATAATTTTGACTAACGTCTCTGAGTGTATTTGCATTAGCTAATTAACTGATGATGGAAAGAAAAGCAATTTGCTCACTTATTATTAGTGTAAATTCAAAGTTCCATACAAGTGTAAATAATGTTATCGTACATGAGTTTTATGGCGTTTGCATAGAATGACACACATCTGTAGTGATCAGGGCTTGGAAATGGAAATACTCCAATGAGCTTATTGACTTGAGAAGAAGAGATGAGTTTTGGAAATGGTTTATGACTACAATTCTGCGTAATGTGTACGTGTGTTTGTATTTTTGGCAAATATCTGAATTTAGAACACTGTCAAATATAGATAAAGGACAAGACTGATATCTGTCGATAACGTGGCACGTCCTACTCATTCACAGAACAATTTCTGATAGCTGATAAAGAATTTTATCACTGAACAATTGTTATCACTCAATAGGAGGTAGATTTAAAGGACATTTCTGAATTGAATTAAATGCTTTATCATTAGTCATCCATTTGGGTGACATTCGTGAAAGTTCTTAATAAAAGTAGCCTCATCACCGTATGAATAGTAGGCACATACTTTTACTTTTCTATTTTTATTGTAAAGGACGGTTGATGTAATGTAGCACATGCTAGGCTGTAGCTCGGCTTTACGTGTCCCATGATCTGCATTGTTTCTCTGTTTGTAGGTTGTACGTATTGCGAGCATGTGGGTTCCGTTAAATAGAAAAGTAGTGTAGTTGAATGTGTTGTGTGATGATAGCGAGGCTGAAGGTAGGGGACGAGTTAAGTAATAAGCATTATGTGTAATACAATTTGTGGATTTTGTTCTGTCATGGCCAATTGACTTATCCGTCGCTGGATATTCATCTGTCCAGTCAAATTTGGTGTGAGGGGAGAATTGAGCGTATCAGAATGTTTGATAAAAGCCACGGTTTTTTGTTTACAGAGGCGGATAGTTGTTTTTGTTTTCGCTGATCGTGACCATTAACATCCATTCGGGCACACAAGTTCCATGCCATAATAAAATATGGATTTTGTGGATCACGCATAGACTCGTCCTACATAAATTGCTAGATTACGCAAACATTATTATGTATGTCAATAATACAGTAGATGGTGTAACGTATATAGGCATACACGTACTCTCAGAAAACAATTAGCAGCACGTCATCGACTTATCTATCCTCAAATATGTATTTTTGTTCATTTTATTTGATTACGAACACTTCTTTTAACAATACACAAGTCGTGCTAATCTACTTACGGATTTTTCGACTCGAGTCTTCTGTCTTTCGTATTATTCATATTATGGTTTTTTTTGTATTTGTGTTGATAGTGTTAGGGATGCAAAAGACATGTAAAAATGGGAAGGAAAGCTTTTAAACCCGAGAAATTGAACAGGTTTTTAGTTTCTCTTTCAGTTTCAACTGCATAATAAAGGAGTGAGATTTAAATGGTGTTAGGGATGGTGATTCACCTTGGAGAATTAGCGTGAGTTAAAACTATGTCGTATATATCAGCAGTGTAAAGATTGGTTGCAGGTATAAAATCAAAATAATCATGATAAATAAGGAAATGTCTAAGCTCTAATGGGATTAAAGTATGGAAATGAGAAAGAGCTCTCAGAGTTTATAGAATAGTTTTAGTGGTTTAATGGTGTTTGGAGAGAGAGTGAGAAAATGTCTGGTGACGTGAAATAAATTGAAAATGAGAGAAATTGAAAGGATTTGTAAAGCTGTTCTAGTTTGAGTTTGAGAACATTAGGATTTGTAAGTTTCGGAATTGGAGGCGACTTGAGCGACTTCTCGAAGTTGAAGGACAATTTTTGTCGCAGTCTAAGGAGGGAACTGAAGCAAGGAGCGCTGTATTGCATATAGTGGCAAAGAAAGTCGCTCGTCGTCGTCTTGTGCATTGTTTTGTAAATGCAAATGTAAAGTTTGAGTGAAGAATAGGAGATTGTATTGTTGGGCAGAGTTAATATGTAGTGCATTATGTAGAGATATTTATGTGGCTCTAGTGTGCCTACTGGTAGACTAAAGTGTAGGATGCCCGAATCCTAGTCTGCAGTAGTCCAGTGAAATCCAGGACATAAATAATTGATTATAGGGACTCTCGGGGATTGTGCATAGGATTCTTTGTCTTCTTCTCTGTTGCTCTACTAAATGTAATGCGCAACGTAGTAAAGGGAAGGAAGGTGTTATCTTAAAGGGAAGCTCATGGCAGTGATGATGTGGTGAGGAGCTTTAGTTGAGGCTCTGCTCCTTTTAGGCCTGGACTTATTAGGACTGTGATGTGCCGTGGCATCAATTCATTTGCCTTTAGTTCCCTCGATTGAGTTGATTTGACATGTATCACCACATGGCATGGTACGGCACGAACAATGAGCATTAGTAACAAAGTTTTAAGAATCATTCCATATTCTGCCTACATAGACAATGAAGGGCATTCTGTTTGCATTTCTCTCCTTCTCGCTTGTTTTCTTTGAAAAGCTTAGCAAATATTAACGACAACGACAGTCTGTTCCCTTTAAAATATTGAAATCCTCGCCAGTCAATAGAATGACTAATAAAAGCACCTTCTCTCTCTCTGTCCAATATTGAGATTTACTTGGCAATTCCTATAAGTAAAGCTACAGTCACTTTATGCTAGAAAAGCATTTTTGTTTCATGAACTGTCTTCAATGGCCGCCATCCACAATCACAGTACACAATAATATTTTTCCTTGTGCTCATACTCAGCGGAAGCACCCAATAAAATGCATGTTCCTCTATTATATGGACCTGGAGAGTTGTACATGAAAAGTTTTTGTGTAGTTGCAATAAATAATTAGTGAGTGGCGTTAGGGCATTTTCTGTGACGGTTGTTAGCAGAATGCAAGTTTGTTGAAATGGGAGTAAGGAAGTTTTTCCATTGTTGGTTACCTTCCTTTCTCCATTTGTCAGAATTGTGGCGGCTGTGACTGATTTCGAAATTTGGACATTAACAATTCAGTTAGTGTTGCTTTGATCTGTCTCTTAGCCCAATTTCACTCACAGTATTGATTAAGACGTTTTGTCATCAATATTTCATTGGCCACATAGGTTTCCTTATACGGAGACTAGCCTTTGAACCTTTGATTACTATATCTTTCAATTTTTAAATAGTAGCAAGTCAAGTTATCCTAATAGCGCCGCCTCATGCACGCCAGCAAATAATTCAGTAGTGGCAACTCCGTCATTTCAATCTCGACCTTAAAGCCACAGAAAACTGTAGCTTAAAGAAATAAACATTTAAAATTTATCTGGCTCAAACTGGAAGAGTTAGCCGACAGAAGCATTGCAGATATTATCTAGTAGGAAATATTATTATTGAAGAGAGAGCAGAGCACTTAGAATTATTAAAGGAATTTTTGACAGAATGTTGTTTTAGACAGAGATTTGTTTAGTTGCCTGAGCTCCTGCCTTCATCCCGAGGAGAGCGAGAAAGAGAGAGAGAGAGACGTGTTGCTAAGTTGATGTGCTCTGCTAAGGCTTTTACATTTTGACGACTAAAGTAGTGCTATTGACTTGCAATATTTCATATTGGCCCATTATCGATCCTCTATTTTTGTCTTAGACGCAGAAGTGTTATTGCCCAAGAGATGATGCAAGTTTCCCTGTTTGTTTTCTTTCCGTCTTCAAGTAGAAGATACCTATGTGTAGGTTAGGAGGTGTCAAAAGTTTACTTGCTTTTAAGATATGCATCTGTAGTCACGTAGATAGGCTCAAGAATAGCACTAACAAGTAAGCCAATTCCTTCTGGCCCCTCAGACCTCTTTTTTTTTCTACAAACGCTTTTTCCTTGGATTACGAGGATTGCATGAATAAGGCTGTTTAGACTCATCGCAACTGTGTATCATCAGTGTCTCTAAACCTTGGATTTCTTTGAATTTAAGACTCTGTTTTGTGAAAATTAGACTTTAGACGGGAAATAACAATCATGAATGCTAGAATTGATTTTTAATTCCAATGGCGACTTAGTGGAGGAATCCTTTCACAATTGAGTTGGAAATAGGGACATTAGTTTGTGGTTACGTATGATATGTGTAATTGATTGCAGAATGCTCAAATCCATTTAAGCTAAATACTGAGTGGCACGGCATGAGTTCCTGCAAATGAGCTTATGCAATATTTGACCTATTACTGTTACGACTACATGAATAATTTCTGGTGATGACAGTGTGTTGGAAGGCAAGGGTGAGACTAATGGCTTGCAGCAGCCTCATTTAGTAATTGGCGAGGATGCTATTCTTGACCTAAGTATAGTGAAATCCTCTTTTGAGCAATCTACATATTTCAAATCCTCCTGCCGTCGTCGTCGAATTTGCTTATTTTCTATTAGAAAAGCTCTGCTGGCTAATAGTGACATTGAAAATGAGGGATTTAAAAGTTTCTGAGAAAATAAATACGCCTGCGTGTGATGGTCTGTTTAGTAGTTATTTGTGTGATATATGTATTTTTTTTCCACGCAGTAGCCATCCAATCCATGTAAGCAAAGTTATGTAGCACGTAAGAGTCTAGCATGACATGTCCTTCCTGTGTGCTGCATGCTTATTATAATAACTACTTTCGTGTTCCTTCAATCCATTTCACATTGTGTGCACTACAGCAATTTTGCAGTCGTCATGTAGTGGATGTATGGGCAAATATTGTATTTCGAATAGGGAATTGTCTTAGATCATGAATGCTAAACAAACGATGTCGATAATGGTCAACACTAATCTTTATATACATCTTCGTTCTTATCCTAATACCATCCTTTGCCTTTCCTTTACTCCATGGAATTTCTCCTTACCTTGTGCTTACTTACTATTGTGTTGGCAATTAAGACGTAGGATTCGTTTTGAAGTGAAGTGTTGGGATGATTCACTAGTTCGTAGCGACAATATTTAATTAAGGATGATAATATTATGCATGAAGTGAATTCTGCGTAGATGGAATATTTAATTGACGAACAATAGATATGTACAAGTCAGAGGAAATAATGATATTTTTTTATTTGCAGTTTTTTCAAGTTGCATCGCAAGATAAACGTGGTGTCACCGGAGGTGCCATTACCGGGCGTGTCTATCATAAAGCCTCTGGTAGGAGTTGATCCTAATCTGGCGTCTAATCTGGAGACGTTCTTCACTCTGGTCTATCCCAAGGTGAGCTACTGCGGATCTCAATGAACTCTCTCTCTCTCTCTCTCTCTCATCATGAATTAGTATCATACACACATACTTATTATATTGTTATTGTTCGAGTCTGTGTCGAAGGACAGAGTATACCTGTTCTCTGATCCTTCTGAACACTCTCCCCGCATATAAAAACATTTAAATGCGCTTCTCCTACACTGAGAATGCAAATTATTATCCACATTTTTCTTATAGCATGTATAAATGCGTATTTTGCAAGCCGTGGCCAGGCTATACTTACGCAGATAGCATAAATAGCATTGAACTACGCTCTACAAATCATATTAGGCCATCAGGTACAAAGTTACACACTACTACTACACGCTAATAATAAGCAGTAATTCACCTGTTACTAATACTAATTTCTATACAAGGATTTTGCTAAACAATTTTGATTGAAATCAATTTGTATGAGGCCTGTAATTCTGTAGTAATTTTGTCAATGAATATAATATGAATGAAATATAGCTATGCTTCTGTAAGTATAGCCGTAAATAAATTGAATTGACAACGGAGAGTGAAGAATGAATCGAGATAAAAATGTTGGTTGGGTCAGAAGGGAAATGAACATCCACACTAAGTAACCCATTGAAAGGTTTCATGTTTTATCTGCACAAAGTTTGTAGTTAGAGTGAGAGCCCGGAGAGTTTATTATGTGAAGGAGCAAAAGTGATAGTGATGAGATTCTACGTAAGAAAATGATGAGTTGTATTGTTGTAGCAGTATTATTATTATTATTATTATAGCTACACGTAAGAATAAGAGTATAGGTCTGAAGGATACTACGACGGCTAACAATTTGTGCCATGTCTTGTGGTTCCAGTCCATTGAGTATACATGTAATAATATGTAGTTATGTAGTTAGAGAGCTCTCCGCAGAGCAGGAGGTACCTACATGGGGTATCACGTGAATGCAGACTGTCGACGATGTCATGTTACGTAATGGCAAAAAGCAAAGGACGTACCTAATCAATATTGGCCACTTTTCCTCGTACCTAATTGCTAGTCTCTTCACTTGACTGTTGGCCTCCCTCCTCTTGGAGCGACTGTCCATTTATCTTGCATATAAAAAGGGGAAAGTGTGTGCAACACTCTTTTATTTGTTTACGAAATGAAGAATGTTACAGGCAGGTCAGTTAGTCAGTTATTACAAATCGGACACTTGACGCTCCCGCAGCTGCAATGTAGGAATGCTCTATATTATGAATGTGAAAAGTGTGCCGAAAGGAGCAACATCAAGAAATGAAGTTTATATGTACATATATATGAGCTATTATGTATGGAATTCCTCCTCGTCCGTCAGAGCACATGATATATTGAATAAGGAAAAGGATAAAATGTAAATTGTAATTATTTTCTTGTTGAATGTTTCAGCTGGAGTTACTATTTTGTGTTCAAGACAAGAATGACCCTGCCATAAATGTGGTGACGGGACTGATGGAAAAGTATCCACACATTGACGCAAGAATGTTCATAGGTATGTATGTGAATATGCAGTTTTCCCAACCCAATTTTGTGAATTTCTATTTCAGCTGTCAGTATTTGCCATTTGTTATTTGTAACATGGCTAAGCTGACTTTAAAGGACTGGTTTGTATGCGTAGTTATCTTTTGCAAGAATGCTCAAGACTTTTTTTTTGCATGAGAAAAGCAAGTGTGCAGAATGGAGATATAGAGTTGTATAGAGTAATGAGTGCTGAGTTGAATTGAGTCGGTGTCAGTAGGACTGTGCTGCTTGATTTGACATATGGAATGAGTTTTCGTTGAGTGACGGAACTTTAAAGAAGAGACTTAATGTTTTTTTCCTTTTTCTTTTCTTTACAGAGAATGCAAAAGTTGGGATAAATCCAAAAATCAACAACATGCAGCCGGCGTATACAGCTGCGAAATATGAGTTATTTCTCATTTCCGATAGTGGGATCCGAAGTGAGTCTAACTTTAACGTAGCCATTAGATTCCTTTTTATTATTGTACGCAGTTGGCATTAGACGAATTCCTTGTCTCTTTCTCATTGCATCTGTCAGTTGAGAGGCTTGAGCCATCACTGTGTGGTTGTCATAAAGAGAAAAGGTTTCTCAGTTGGTGGCCATTCACGGAATAGACAATCACTACAGCTCCTTTGAAGTGCTTTGAGAGAGTGGAGCAATGGCCAATTAATTAAAGAACACTCACACAATTACTGGCTCTTTTTTTATAGTGAAAGAAGATACGCTGATGGATATGGTGTCGTTCATGAAAGAAGATGTAGGTCTGGTGCATCAAATGCCTTTTACTTGTGACCGACCTGGCTTTCCCTCGATTATCGAAAAGGTACTTACGTCTCCTCACTGCCTTTACTCACTTAGACTTAGTTAGTTACTCTCGTTATTTCATGAGTTAATAATCGACAAGTTTGGTGTGTGCGACGTTACGAGCATGTCTCTATTTCCAACTTTCCTTTCGGATATGTTCAATGGTTTCCCTCATGCAACTTATATGCACTAAAGTTCAAAAAGCAAGTGCTCAGCTTGTCGAAACCAGTAGTTAATAATAATATGTCCATGAAACAATCCTCTGCAATGCCAGCCAGGGGAGGGGGTTCCCTTTTTTATCATCTGACCATGAAAGTTTTTGCATTAGGAAGTCAGAAGAGAGAATAATTGCACCACTATGCATGTGCAGATATTTATCAGCAGAATAGTTGTAGACATTGAAAATAATATTATTATGGACTAAATTACATCTAGGTACTCTCTCTCTATCCTCTACTAGAACACTAACACACAGGCAGGCGGTAAATATATATAAATATAGGTTGTCGTCGGATATGTGGTTGGCTAGCATAGAAAGCTCTGCAGTCGCCGCAATATATCGAATAGCCGTACTGGAAATAATTAGTTGGCATAGATAAAATTGCTGTATGTTGTCTTATATAGCTACCCACTAACTTCTAATAATATATTATGCATGTCTGTTGGACATTTGTGGCAGTAGATAAATTGTTTGCATATTTTGTGCAGGTAATTTTAATATGGAGAGGGGAAAGATATGTGAGTTGGCTCACAGGTAGTAGCAGTAGTTGGCAATGTATGCTTGTGCTACTGGAGCCTGTTCTTTGTTGCTTTGATTGCTGAAAGCGGAGAGTAGATAGAAAGAGTCAGAGCTACTACGTCCGTCTGTAGTCGTTTTGGGTAGCTGTAAAGGACATGAGCATATCACATGATAGAAATTAGAGATGAGAGGAAGAAAATAGGAAGGATAGCAGAAAATAACAAAGGGGAAAGATGAAAGGAAATAGTTGGAAGGAACATAAATTGGAGGAGATGTAGAAAGTGAGGAACTACGAAGCTCTGGCCTTCAGGATCACCATTATTAAAGTTCAGCTGAGAAAGAGAGAGAAGTGTTACATCTTTACATCTACTGAACTACAGCAAGAAACGTCTGTGTTGCTGTGAACAGGGAAATGAACAGCTCTCCTGCCTGACTTTTATCTTGTACAGCACTACACTCACATCCTCATTCCTTCAACCTCCTTCCTATTTTCTGTTATTATTATTATTGCAGGAATATCGGAATATTCTGCAAGGCACACATATGTACACTGCTTTATCTCGGCATGACTACAGGGGAATCCTGTACGGTGTCATGGGGCAGGCACACAACGTCCGTACCGCAACAGTCCCGTTTTTGAGCAAAGTAGCAAGTAGATACAGAGACAGTAAGTGGGTGGGCATTATGCACCAGTCCGGATCTATCTCTCTCTCTCTCTCTCTCTCTCTCTCTGTACAGTATGTCGCTTGATAATAGCCAGGGCATTTTCTTAAATCTCTTCTCTCTGTTTCTATGTGTTGTGTCTAAGCGTGAGAAGGATATATATATATATATATATATATATATATATATATATATATATATATATGTAGTGTGTAGGAAGGAGTAGTGATAAGTCAGAAGAAGGTTCATTTAGTTTCCTTATCGCAGTAAATGGTTTAGGACGGGAGCGTCCGTCTCTGTTCCACGACCAAAAGAAAGTCAAGTAAGTGAGGCACAAGTCAGGGCACGGCAGTGAAGTGAAGAAGACACACGTGTGTGTAGTGCAGTTTGGAGAGAGGGATTTGTAAGTGTGTCGTTGGTTGGTTGTTTAGGTAGATAGGCTAATGCATAGAGAGCACAGGTACTCAGTCTTTTAGCCTCTGATCGTTAAAGTCGGAGGAAGTAAGTAAGGCAGCTCGTTAAGGTAAGTTCTCGTCATGACATATAAATGGAAACAGGAGATAGTTGTAGAAATTGTAGATGTGTTGGAGGAGTGCGAGAGATGTAGAAGGACTGAGCTAGTTAGCTCCTTTATTTTATTCCGACTCTCAACTATGAATATTGGCAAGTGAGAGCCCAGTGTTTTCTCTGCCTTCTTTTTACGTCCCTTCCACTTTCCCTGATTGTGTGTGGACGAGGAGAAAGAGAGAGAAAGCACAATGGAGAGGAGATGAAGCGTGCAGCCTCCTCCGTCTTCTTCTTCTTTTTCTTCTTCTTGCTCTTCGTCTGCTGTATGGCGAGGAGAGTTGCTGGGATGCGATGCGAGTCCGTTGATGGAAAGTAGATTAAGATGGAAAGCTAAATATTTTAGAAGAAGCACGTAGACGTGTCTTGGTGAGTGAATTCAGCTAAGTAAGTAAAAGTGACTAGGAGATGGATGGATGGATGGATGGAGGGAAATAGTAAAATCCGTAAACATCCCTTATTTAGAAAGAGTGGATGGAGATGGACGGGGAAATGTGATGGGAGAGTGCATGGAGGAAGATGCCTTACTGTTGTTGCTACGTTCAAGATAATTATCTGTAGCTCCAGTTTATTATTTCGTGTTGCTGGCATTGCATGGAAGAGTAAATTCTAGACGGCAGTGACTAGGATATAGATCCTAGAGTGCTCTCACTTATTTATTTTATGTGCCCATTGTTTGTCGACTACTTATGGCTACAGATAGTTGAGTAATCATATAATTCCAGCAAGGAAAGTGCTGTGGCCCAACCCCGTTCTCCCTAATTCCCTTTTGTTTTCAGCCGAAGCATTTAGCTGACTGTTTCTTAGTGGGAAGAGGAGGTGAGTGACACGCACTTAGTCAGTTGCTCAGTGGCGACCCTTTGTTTGTGGGCACATAACATTGAAAAAGTGTCTATAGTGGTAGATAGTGAGTTGTGCTGTGGGAGGGAGGGAGCCTGCTGCTTCCTATCTATCCCTTCTTGTCTTGGTTAATTGGTGGTTGATGGAATGCAATTAGAATTTGATTGTAAGACTTGTGACTTGTGATAGGTGTACTTTGGGACTTCTCATGCCCGGATTTATTTGGCAGCTGATTGCCTGCGAATCAATTGCCCTACTGGGATGTCGGCTTTGATGAAAAAGAAGCTATTGGATGAGGTGAGTCCTTTCATTTCCTAACTAATGCCATGACTTTGACAGCAACATTTTAATAATTCATCGGGCCGAGCAAAGGCTACTCTCTTTCTCTCTCTCTCTCTCTCTCTCTCTTTCTTTCTCTATTTCTCTTTCTCTTTGTGGCACTACTGAACTGAAAGAACGTGGAGTAGTTAAAAGCGCTGGCCGAGTGAGCTAGCTAGCTACCTGCCTGCCTGCCCGCCCGCCCTACCTACTACTAACCTATCTATCATCCTTTGCTTCCCTACTCACTAGTTTCCCTTTTTTCCCTTTCTTAGTTAGTTAGTTAGCGATGCATGTGCATGCTTAGCTGAGTTGTTAGTGTTAGCATGTTGGAAGAAATGTTTGCTCCTTTCTTGATAAACATGGCCATTGGGCTTTGCACTAACAACAAGCCGTTTATATTATTGTGGGCCATAGAAGAAAGTGACTATGCATTGCCCTGCTCTCTCTCTCTCTTTCTCTCTTTCTCCTACTCTGCAAACATTATGATCGCTGTAATAATATATTGAAGGACTTTCTCGTCTATGATTTCAGTTGCTCGATATGCTGAAGGTTTTTCTTTGGCAAGCTATCTCTTCCCTTCCCTCCTTTCATGTTTCATGCTTGCATGTGTCCTGGCCTATGACTCCCTGTAACTATGTATTTATATGGCCGACTAATGTATGTGCCCGGACTAAGCTCTAGTTTGAATGGGCTCTCTCCGTATGCTTTCTCCTTTTTACTTACTACTTACTAGTAGTGTGACTATTGTGGCGTGGCGTTGGGATGTAAGTGGTCGACGGAGTAATACATACATACTCACATACATACATACGTAAGTAATAATATTCCCCTTGCTCAGTGGTGTGCTATGGTCGTAGTGGTAGTTATTGAACGTGAACGAGAGTTGAAGTTGGCTTTTGGCTCGTTGGTCCTTTGAAGTTCGGATATTGCTCGGCTTGGCGTTGTTTCTTATATGAAAGAAATGTATTTATGTATGATTGTAATAATGTGTGCTGTGTAGTCTGAGGGCTTGTGCATGTAGTTGTAGTAAAATCTTGAGAATGGATTGCATGGGCTCTTATTATAACTGCATTTCTATCTAATGCCACTGTTTTATTATGTATGTTCTCAGAGAGTAATAAATGTAAGGTTTTATGTTGCTGTGAGGAGGGAAGAGAATAGAAAGCCCAGAGCTGCCTTTGTGGCCAATAAATATGCATGCATGTCTATTTATTATTAGTAGTCATCATCATGTCTCTGCTTTATATGATTGTCTACGAGAGGTTGATTGGGAAATTAGTTCTGTTCTAGTTTTAACATGGTTTTTTTTGGCTCTTTTTTTATATTCCTTTTTTATGTATATATAGGTCGGTGGGATCAAAGCGTTTGGATGTTACCTTGCGGAAGATTACTTTTTTGCAAAATCGATTACCGATAGAGGAAAGAAAATAACTATATCTAGTCAGCCAGCTTGGCAAAACTCCGGATTCTGTGATATAACATCTTTTCAAGCGAGAATTTCCAGGTATACAAACTAGAATATGAAATAATATGGTCGTTTAGTTAATAGTTAATAGGGCAGAGTTGATGCCCCCGCGCGTCTACTTAACTCTTGCTCAATAAATGAGCGACTGTAATAAGTAGTGCTGTTGGAGAGGGCGGGAGGACATAAGAGCTGTGCCCTGCCTGCCTGCCTGGCTACTCCAACTCAATATTTAGCAACAACAGTCGTAGCTCTCCGTCATTAGAATGCAATATGAAAGACGGACAATGGGAAGTGAAGTTATTTATATAGTCTGGGCCTGTCAGTATCTGTAGATGTAGACACTGACTCCCTGGCCTACAACTCAACGAAAACTCTTAAAGGAGAAGAATTGTGGAAAATCATTGCTGTCTCACTCACTCACAACTTCATCTTACTTTCTCCGAGTTGGAGAGAGGAGGAGAAAATCAAGGAGCTCTAGTCAACTCTTTCTTACTCAATTGTAAAAGTTTCTCTGTGGACTCTCTTTTTGGGAAAGTCCCGTCCTTGTCCCGAGTTTTACTATTTGGAAGAACGAGGAGAGTTGTAGGAGCAGAGTAGCTAGAGTTGTGTGTTGAGTTAGAGCTAAGAGTTTTCTGGGGTTGCACTGGACTGACAGGCGGCGGATGATAAGAGTTTTGAGGCGCGACTGTTATTATGACATTCCTACTCCTCTCTCACTTATTCTACTATTGTGTTACTCTATTGCTAGGTAGACATTGTTAGTAGGAGTACATATAATATTATTTGCCATTTCTGTTATGATGGGTTTTGGGGTCGACAGAAGAAGTGCATTTGATTTGGAAGAGATACTCGAGATTATTATATGGGCCAAGTCGAACCCTTCTTGTTAGTCGCCTCTACTTCTTTCTCGTCACTACTCGTACTACTATTAGGAGTCCCTTCCTGTACTATGTAATATGTATTAGGATGAGTTTTTCGGGTGTAACAACGGAGTTAGTGGAGTATGAGGAATTTAAGTGCTTTCCTTGCGGCCCCGTTCTTCCCGTAGGTAGTCGAGTTAAACGGATTTTATGAAGAAAAGTCTTTTGTAATATTTAGATGGGCCAAGTTGCGGTTTGCGATGATTCCAATGACAATGCTTGGAGAGCCTCTCACAGAGTGCATGCTGTTAGGGATTTGTGCGGCGTTCTCCACTCGAATTCTGTTCTATTGGGACCCCATAGCAGTCTTTCTAGTTCACTTGCTCATTTGGTGCATAATAGATTGGATACTCCTTCGTCGAATACAGGTACGACTTTCAATATTGCTCTTTTTTTTCCATCGCCCTATCCCATTCTGACTACTTATATCAGGCTGCCCTATTTTTCTCCATCAACGCCATTTAGCTCACATATGAATAGGAGCTGCTCACTGGCGATTGCCCCCATTTTTCATCGCCAAATGTCTTTTCTCATGCATTTTATGCGTCTAACGAAGAATTATATGTGGATTTTGATGGTGGCTTTTTTGATTGCTTGTGCCACTCTGATAAGTAGGATGATGGATAAGGAGCTGTAGTGTATGGATGCATGTTACGTGTGTGTGTATGAGGTTGTTGTGTAGGAACTAATGTTTCCTGATTATGATTTACAGAATGGAAGCCTCCCGTTCACCAAGTTTGAATTCGTTCTCAGTTGGCTGTTCCGGGAAACATCTGCACCGTTCCTCTTCGTTCATTCATTGCTCTTTCCAAACATACGATGGCGAGACGGCTATTACAGACTTAAGTGGGGTGGTACTGTAGAAGAAATTATACCTAAAGTGAAACTATAAATGTAGACTAGACTATAAGAAATAATTTTAATAACTCAAGTAATGTGCGAATTAATACTTATCACCAATTGGATTTATCAAGTAGACAAAATTTTTAGCGAACAAAAGAGACACAAGAGTGTTAATACATTGCCACCTTCCTACTACTTTTAATAATCTCTGCTCATCCAGATCGAGTTCTACGAACACTTGGTCTGAGCACCTGTATGCAATACGAAACTAAATATTTAATGCAAATGGAAATATGTGAATGTGTATGTGAAGCAAGTCAACGTTCGACAGTTGTTCTCAAATGATGTGGAAACTGTGAATGGTCGTATGATGACAAATTGCCTATTATATCTGGTTAGGATGTAGAACATCATATTTGATGCAAGTTAATTTGTAGATCTCCCCTTTCCCTTATAAAAAAGTGTACTAGTTAAGTTTTTAAAAAAAAACTATGAATTATGTAAATGAGTTGTCTTAGTAATTGTTTGTATTCAAAGTAAATATATGTTGTTTGAAATAACATTGGAGTACCCAGTTCGTAAATTCTGGAAATGGACGTAAATTAGGGGTAGGTAGTGAAAGAAAGTGGACTAACTGGAACAAGTCTCAAAGGAGCTACAAATATTTGACAGGCATCATTATTATTATGATTATGAATGTTTACATTGTTCCCAAATTCAATGTTGTGAATATGGAACACGACTTAAATGGATTACATGTGTACTATCTGTATAATTATTAGTATATTGAAGCGAGGTAACCAAAACCAATACTATAAGGTTTAATAGCCAATAGGAAATTGTGCGCCGCATTCCACAGAGTATGATAACGAATCTGTTTCATGGAGACTACTAAAACAAAATATGTGCACGAATCTGCTGCTGCTGTCTCGAACAGCTTCAGCGAAATTATTATTATATAATGATAAATGTACCTACACATACTACTACATAGAGATATACTACTATTATTATTATTACCTATATGATAATATAATATATACTCTATCTATATATATACATACTTATATTACATATATACTATTATATGAAATGGAGAAAAAGCTGGAGCCCTTTTTATATTCACTGTTATTCACAAAAACCATAATGAAAGTAGGATCTGCGATCTATCTGTGCCGGTTCATTAGTGTCCTTCTCGCTATCTTGTGTACGCTTTGTCGCCAATTGGCCTGACAAAGCCTAACACGCTTACACTGACGATATGATACCGTTATTTATTTATTTCTGGTGTGTACTAGTATATACCGATGTATGTAGCTAAGGATAAGCATTTTTGTCTCTAAAAAGCATTTATTTCAATTGTAAGCACGTAGTTTGTATACTCATTACGGGACGATACAGAATTTCCCTGTCCTGTTACTTACTACAACAACTACATAGTTGCATGTCTATGTTTCCAAGTGGCGTGCTTATGTTTCAAGAACAAATAATTATTTTCTATTTGTATAACTATAGGAATCGTCCATTATAGCTACTCATGGACACCAAAATGTCATCTTCTGTTGCGATATTTGTCCTGACATATTTACTGACTTTTCACTAGGTATATACTAGTTCTATTTATTTGGCGGACATGAATTGAACCTTATATGGTTATAGTAAATGCTATTTGTAGATAAAGTTATCTCCTGCATGCATGGGAGGAGGAGAAGAGTTCTAAGCATGTAACGGTAACAAGCGCCCTTATTGGCATAAAAAGTAATTTGAACAAATTAGTTTGGAAAAAGAAAGAGTGTATCATAATTATTGTAATATCAGAGTCACGTACCATTGTATATTATTATTATTGTTCTTTAATAGCATGCTAAAAACTTTTCAAGTTGAATTGATTGTAATGATATGAGCCTTATAGTGTAAGTGTTAGGGAGGATATCTAAATAGTAGTAGTATGGCAATTAAGGATGAAGTAGGAAGGATCACGGGAATCTGAGTTGTAATTTTTATAATTAAGTATGTACTCGTGAATAGTTTTTCCAAAATGGGAAGCTAGATTCAAGTACTGAATATAAAATGCATGATTAAAGTGAAATTGAGTTGAATGAGTCAGTTTTCTATGTCACGCCAGTCATGAGTATGAGAGAAAGTATTTAAAATTGGTTAGGTCGTAGGCCTGTTACTGTACTCTGTATTATGTGTAATATATTGAGAGGTATTTACCAAGTATTTTGTATAAATAGACGTTTTGTGAGATTCAAAGGAGTGAGCGGAGTGTCTTGAGTCACAAACTGATAATGCGACTTGTCAAGCTCAAAAAATTTTGTCTTCATGGTTTATCTTGTGTTTCTCCGAATATATTTAGTATTATTGATCGGTATGTCTCTGTGTATCTCTGTTTGTACGTAGCTCGTAAGTAAGTGACGTATGCGTATGTGTGTTTATGTATGTAGTAGGGACTAAGGAGGGAGTCCTGCTCTAATGAATGCAATTTCTATGCTAGTGAAAACAAGTAGAGCACATAACACATAATTAGAAATTATTCAAATGTATTCACGAGTCTGTTTCAGGGTTTTGTGACTCGAGTTCTCCGTTGCTCTTAATGAGCTTGACCTGCTGCGTAGATCTTGCAATTAAGCTGAATTCCGCACTGCAGTGGCATTGGGAGGGAGAAGGGTGGATATAAATGTGGATAAGTGAGAAAGTGTTGGGAAGAATCGGGAAAAGATATTTTCTAAACAAGAAGAGATGATGATGGGACGAATACTGATACTCAGCGAGCAGACCATAGACATGACAGACTGAAGGATCATGCCATTTCCTTTCCTCCTGCTACTTCTTCGACCATATCGCTACACCATCTCCATTGACTAGTGTTGTTTGCCGTGCACAATGCCCTGCCGATGAGGAAGTCGCAGTACATAGGGATCGGGCGCAAGAGAACAACCGTCCGCACTGCATTGTTGATGTATGTGAGTGAGTGGAGGGATTTAGTTCCCCGCCCGCCATGTCTCTCATCTCAGCAACACTGCCGTCCTCTTTTCTTGTCCATCGCGGAAGTGATCTGTATTCCGTGGGTGGAAGTGTATTGTGTGCGGTGAGCACACGTCTGCGAACACACTCTGAACAGGAGGATGATGAAACAGGAGGTCGTCGAGTTAACATGCAAATGCAGTCGTGGGGCGGATGGAGTGTTTGGTTGTGTTATTATGTTGACATTCTTTGTCCTGCCTGTTTACACATTCTTTGGATGAGAATGAGACTGAAGGAACATCTTCTTGGCCTTTTCGTCAATGAGCAACAGTAGTAGAGTAAAGTAAAGTAAACGGCAAATGCAACCCAAGTACCTACATACGTAACGTACGATAAATATTAAGAGCCTTCTGTGCATTTCTAGACACAGAGAAAGTGTGGCGTGTCGTGTGGGATGAGAATGAGATGCAGAGGGGACACTAAACAGTTTCTCTTGGACTTGTTACGATTAACGATGGTTTATTACTTTTGTGGGATAGTTTGTTGGATGCGTTGTTGCTGCAGTGCTCCTATTGACGCACTGTGAAATATTGTTATGTGAAGTGTACACAAAGTTGTAATTTCTAATGTAATGTAATGCAAAGCGTATAATAATGATATTTCTAAGTACATAAGTATATAACCAATGTAAATGTAACGTATTATCAATGGACCATTGCTGGACAGAACAGAATAGATGTACTATGATACTAATCTTACTATAAATAGATTTACTGGATACAGAGCACGCCCTATTATAGTCTTATTATTAGTCCTATTGTTATTGTTACGTAATAAGTAGTAAGTAGAGATACTTAGACGAGTAGAGGGGTTTAATTTTTATGATCTCATTTTTGTTATTCTTGTTGGTTATCTTTGTTTGTATTTGTTAAACATAATTAAGTGGCGGAGGACTAAGTCACTAAACAACCAGAAGAACGTTACTAAGTAAGTGACAATTACATTCGTCCTCTACTTAACTCCGTTTGTTTGTATGTGCAGAGGAATGGAGTGAGGTCCGCCTAATTGTCTACCCAAGTCCTGTTAGTCATATCCGTGCATGTATTGTCTTTCTTTGCTCTAATATCCTAGACTAGACACTTACATGCATTAATTTATATTATTGTACAATAACTATTATGAATACAGTAAACCTCATAATATGATGACTTTTTGCTGACTTCCATTCTACTATGGCCCATTATTATTCATGTCCGACGCTGAGTGAGTGAGTGTGTGGGTGGGTGCCTGTGAGTGACCAATAATAATAATAGTAATCTAGCCAGTTCAGCTGCACCTGACGGGAATCATGAAGTTGAGGGAAATTCTGTAGTCGAATAAATAGTCGAGCCTTCAGAAAATCAAATTATTTAGCACAGTCAGAAACGAATTGACAAATTAAAAAACGTATCGTAATTTTGTACTAGACACATAAAATTTTACAAGCACACTTCACAATAATTACCTTAGTAGTAATGATGATGACAGCAATTATGATGCATGCCCATTAAGAAACTAGTAAATTATCATTAAAATTGACCGACCCTGCTTATTTACAGTAACCACCAACTTTTTTTCCTTGTCAGTCTTCCTTTCTCACACTCTGTCGTCGAATAATAAGGAGATATCTACATTGCCACTTACTTACATATAAATTCTATTGACAATTGAGACTTGCTTTTTCATCTTGAATCAAATGTGCAGTGGAAAACTATACAGAAGAATGCTTACAAATGACATCATTATTTATTTATTCATTATTCCGTTCTTCAGTTTTACAACACATTTTTATCTTTCATTTGTTTGATAATTTCTAAATTGTACCATTGTTTTGGGCATAAACTGATAATGAGAGTTTTGTGTGTAGTTACCTACATCAAAGTATTATTACTGTCATTTGGACTATATTTAATTCCTAATTCGTCAGATAGGTAATTAGGAAAAAGAATGGATTTGAAACAAATAGAGCAGAGGTATTCAATATTATACATATGTAGTTAGTGTAACAAAAATTCCAGTTATGAAACACAATGACATCTGATTTGCCTACTTGAAATTATCTTCAGAACAATGAAAACCTATATGCTAATCTAAACCAAGCAAACTGGTTAGCCTTCCTCATTTTAGTGACTCTTTTTCACCAAAATCCCTGGAACCAAATGAAGATTAACAAAAAATTACAAATATTTAATGCAAGTGTATTATAACGTACAGCTTCTGTATCTAAATAAATATTTATATCAGAATTTTCCTAAACATATTGAGCGGAGTAGTTAGACCAGGTTTTGCAATAGCTTATTGATCAATATGAATACTTGTACCAAGGTGGCTGCGTTCCTAAAAATTTCAGACCGTTTTCTATTGTCTGAATATGCGCATGCAAGCCTCCGGCTTCGCATAAACTTTCGAAAGTCTTAATTAGCTCGATTTGCATTGCTCTTTCTCCTCCTGTCCAAAAGGTCAGAACCGTTTTAAATTCTAACACAATGTCAATGTGCCCCACTTTCCGCTCCTCATTTTTGCAGATTCTTTCTGTAAGTGTGATTAAATGAATTCCCCGTTGATCTTGATCTTTACGGCATTATGTTCTCTCGTTTCAGGTCAAAGGACCTATGTTTTCTATCCTTGATAATTCAGACGGTGCTAATTCACTGTTTAAAAATTTACTCTATTGGGTATTAAACAGAACATAATCAATCTTTGTAAAACATGGGCGTAACAAAGTTGCAGAGCGCTTTAACTCCATTCTGCACACTATTTTTACCTCCAAAACACGTACAAAATTCTAACGAATAATCTCATTTCGTTTTGGAGAAAATAGCATTTTTTGAAAATTTTTGAAACCCATCCCCAATGGAGGAGTGCTCGATTTGTACCAATGTTCAATAAAAAACTTCATTTTTACTTTACAGATGAAAAACTTGGAACAAACGTCCAATGCATTAGTGGGGGACTCCAGAAAGTCATTTTTTCTAACAGAATTTTAATTTGCAAATATCAGATCCTGGTGCCCTTAAAAAATAAGGAATTATAAAATGCATGCCCCCATGAATAATGCATGTCCCATTAATCTTACTCTAACATACTATATATTAAACAGATACTTTTGAAATACTGTCATGTATTTTACCAAGAAACATTTGTTACAGTTGCAAAACACACATATCATTTTGTCGTTCTTAATTGTAGGATACTTATCATTACCTATGTACTTGATCAATAAATTATTAATTACTATTATAAAATATATGTCGTTGTAAATCGAAATCTTTATTAACAATTTGATACTATATTCATCATATCAAATCATATTTCGCATTGCAAATTACAACTACCATAACAGGATTGCAAATGACTAACAAAATACTTCAAATGTTACAATGGAATAGAAATACTATTGAATACTTATTTAAAAACCCATTGTAAATTGTAATCATTTACAAATAGCATGTCCAGCAAAAGGGAACATAATGACAAGCAATAGCTAGGAATCAAGACTCGCAATCCAATAATCATCCAATTCAAAAAGGCAAAAGTTCTAATGATAAAAGCCTACAATAAATGCAAACAAAAGTGTTTCTTGTATTTGTTTTTATATAAAATTTTTTAAATGCTTTCTAACCAAACACAATTTTACTAATTTATTGAAGCTTATGGAGATAAATAGAAGAATTATAGGGAATATTAAGGTGTCTCAAAAAAACAATCATGGCTACTTTTAGTTTGAGTGGCGTCATGCTCTGGAAAACTGATGATCTCCAACCAGTCTCCACAAATTCAATCACATTCAAAATGGTAACAGAAATGTAATTAGAAATAACCAATTTTCCAGAGCATGAAAACTTTATTTTGGTCTTTAGGACGCAGCCATGGCTACTTAAAACACGTTGGGAAATGCAGGGAAAAAAAATCATCTGGTTATGG
Source organism: Tomocerus minor (assembly GCA_009936455.2). NCBI lineage: Eukaryota > Metazoa > Arthropoda > Collembola > Entomobryomorpha > Tomoceridae > Tomocerus > Tomocerus minor. The sequence continues at coordinate 31,341 of JAAAYG020000321.1, forward strand.
TTATATATGACATAATGAACCCAGACATCCATTTTTATGTAATATTTTGAGAAATGTATACATCTAGAGAATTTGATTGTCAGTTAATCTCCTGTTGAAATGATTTCCACGCAATACACAGTGCTGTTAACTGTGTGTTAGGACTAGGACCTACTCAGGTGTGTCATCCAGAATTATATGCCAGATTATAAAAGCACTTAATGTAATAACAGTGAGTCAATGAGAAATATTATCAATTTTCCGTGCCGTCAAATGGGAGGGCCGATTCATGCCGTATAATCTATTAAATTTATGCAATGATGCAAGCAAACCTTGCATCATTGAACATTGTACGGAGATATTGATTTGTTAGGCTGCTAATTTTAACGCAATGTTGTAATCAGTCTATGCCTCAACATTTTGTAACACGATAGTCTGGTCAAAATTATTTACATTTTATGAAATTTCCTCTTTGACATGCATGAATTCATCTTACGGACCCACATAAGCATGTCGATCACTCTTACGTAGGAACACGACAAATTCCAAACTGGGCATGCACGTTAAACTTTAAACCAACCGATATTGTGACGACCTAAGATAAAGGTGTTTATTGAAATTGATTTCGGTCCTCAGGAATTTCATGAAATATTGTTCAATCGAGAAGTATCGCCATAGCCTAACGTTTTGCATGCTATATCTTAAAATGTTATGCAAAACATTATTTCCTCATAATCGAGAATAGAAAAGTCGTAAGAAAATGGGATCTAGGTAAATTCACATGCATTTAAATATAGGATTTAATGTAGCAAGTGTTACGAATAGCAAAACTAGTGCCAAAAGTGGGTACAATAAAGGTGTAACGGTTGTGACACGGGTGAAACGATTTACGTGTGTGACTGCAGGCCCAATTGAATGGATGGTTGGGTGGGACTGGGTTCAGCCTATTTTGATTATTTATCAAGAGGGAACTTGTTTCACTCTTTATAGACAGGTTGGACTCTGTCTGTCTGTCTGTGTGTCATCCTCAAAAGATTCACTTCTAGCTTCTCTTTATGGAAATGACAGACTCTGTCTGTACATGTTCCCTCTTTGTTGCATTCGTTTACAAGGCTTTATTAGTAGATAAAGTTAGGTTCCACGCTTCCAGAGCGAGCGTAAGCTTTGGGAACCGTGGTCACTCGTAACCCCATCCTCCCCCATCAGTTACAACCGTCACACCCGTTATATCCGGACAAAAGTTACAACAGTAAAACCCATTAAACCCGCGTAACCGTCACACCCGTTACACACATTCCCCGTTTGACTAGCCATTCCCAAGCCAAAACCTTGTCGGTTGTTCTGTTTTGTTTTGTTGTAGGGGTTTATTAGAGTATATCCTATAATAAAGTAATATACTCAGGACGCAAGAGACCTTTTTTCGTGTTTATTGCCACCACCTCAATGACAAGTTTTAATATCCGACAGTACAACTTCCAAACTGCAGTTACGAGTCCAGATTTTAAAAGGGGTTCCCAGGTGGCACACACATTTTGCATATAGGGATGATCCATTAAAGACGTCTGCAATTTTTGGCCCTTTTTGGACCCCCTCCCCCCTATTGTCTGCCATTGTCTGTTTTTGTATACCCCCTCCCCCTAAAGACGTTGCAATAAAGTTAAAGTTAATACAAAATTTATTACAAAATAGGAAATTTTTGAAATGGCGATTTTCTACATATTTTTGCATCTATTACACGCTATAGTTACAAAAGGAGAGCGTTGTCAAATAGTAAAATTCTATATAACTGAAAAGTCAGAATCCAAGTTTTCGTTTAAAGCTACGGATAATATTTTTACGACATATAGAATCCTTATGGGAAAAGTGTAAATTCTTGTCGCAAGTGTGAACAAAATACGCACTACATGATAAGCTTTCTTGTTGGTCGGTGAAAAAATTCCAATATTTCTTTAAAAGTTGGAAAAATGCCTATCCAAAAAAAACAGCTACAATAATAACTCGGTAACAATAATAAATCATTTGATTAAAAAATATAAACAATTAATTATCAAAAATATTATCCGTAGCTTTAAACGAAAACTTTGGTTCTGACTTTTCAGTTATATAGAATTTTACTATTTGACAACGTTCTCATTTTGTAACTACCCTTACGAAAATATGTCACTAGGAGATCTAGTTGGAAATGGTGGGAATTATTGTCGAAAATCTTACCAAAATCAACTAAAAATAGACTAGATTCCCATCACATCTAATCAATTTTCAGTAAGATATTGGTCAAATTTAACTTGCCATTTCTATGGATACCCACCACGTACCTACTGATAGGCAGTTACAAATTAACTGTTTCAGGCAGGCCAACAC
>JAAAYG020000332.1:0-30850 GCA_009936455.2 Tomocerus minor
CAAAAGTTATTTCCACAGGCAAGTAGACCTTAATGTCGACTACGTCCGGACCGAGTGCCAATCCAATCCGTTCGTGCAATTTTAAAATATTTTGGATTGAATATATACCCCTCTTCCACACCATTCATATTTCAACCGTACACAACTTTTTTCTTTTTAATTAGTAACAAAAGTTATTTCCACAGGCAAGTAGACCTTAATGTCGACTACGTCCGAACAGAGTGCCAATCCAATCCGTTCCTGCAATTTTAAAATATTTTGGATTGAATATATACCCCTCTTCCACACGATTCATATTTCAACCGTACACAACTTTTTTATTTTCAATTAGTAACAAAAGTTTTTTCCTAAGGCAAGTAGACCTTAATGTCGACTACGTCCGGACCGAGTGCCAATCCAGGTCGTTCGTGCAATTTTAAAGTATTTTGGATTGAATATATACCCCTCTTCCACACCATTCATATTTCAACCGTACACAACTTTTTTCTTTTAAATTAGTAACAAAAGTTATTTCCACAGGCAAGTAGACCTTAATGTCAACTACGTCCGGACTGAGTGCCAATCCAATCCGTTCGTGCAATTTTAAAATATTTTTGATTGAATATATACCCCTCTTCCACACCATTCATATTTCAACCGTACACAACTTTTTTCTTTTCATTTAGTAACAAAAGTTATTTCTCCAGGCAAGTAGACCTTAATGTCGACTACGTCCGGACCGAGTGCCAATCAAATCCGTTCGTGCAATTTTATAATATGTAGGATTGAAAATCTAGCCATATACCTCACCATTCATATTTCAACCTTACACAACTGTTTTCTTTTCAATTAGTAACAAAAGTTATTTCCACAGGCAAGTAGACCTTAATGTCGACTACGTCCGGACTGAGTGCCAATCAAATCCGTTCGTGCAATTTTAAATATGTAGGATTGAATATATACCCCTCTTCCACACCATTCATATTTCAACCGTACACAACTTTTTTCTTATCGTTTAGTAACAAAAGTTATTTCTCCAGGCAAGTAGACCTTAATGTCGACTACGTCCGGACCGAGTGCCAATCCAATCCGTTTGTGCAATTTTAAAATATTTTGGATTGAAAATCTACCTCCAAAGGGGCTATTTTATTTTTCAAAAATGAAATGTGATATTTTTAAAAGGTGCTTAGGACTAAATCTTGGTTCCACGATGAGCAAATTAAGTCAGAATTTAGAAGGCCACCCATTTTTGTAATTAAAGAAATAGAAAGGGGTTTGGGTAGTACCGTATTTTCTCTATGAAACCGCGGGGCGGTTTATTTACAAAATTGCCGATGACCCCCGCGGTTTAATAAATAATTGCTAATTGAGGTCCGCGGTTTAATAAATAAATGCTAATTGGCACAAACAATTTTGGACAGACCAAATTACATAGGTTGGTAGGTAACTTCATTAATGTACATTGGTAGTAATTTAATTACATAGGTGGGAAATTAAATGGTGACTGTTGATGCGGTTGTCCCAAAATGAATGGCTGTTTTTTTTCCAGAACGGGTTTACCAATATTTAAGCACGCTTATTTTATATTTTATATCCAAGACTTTTTAGTTTTCGGCATTATTCTAAATTGTTGAATCGAATGTCAGTATTTACGTTTGAATATCTCCCGCTGGAAAGGATACCTGCCTACTTATTAACTTTAAGCGATAGTAAGACCAAATAAATGTATTTGAGACCCGCGGTTTATTAGAGACCCGCGGTTTATTAGAAGAGACCCGCGGTTTATTTATAAAATTGCCGACGACCCCCGCGGTTTAAAAGGGGCCCGCGGGCTAATTGAAGCCCGCGGTTTAATAGAGAAAATACGGTAATTAAGGATTTACTGTATAGGAGAGAAAGGAGTTAAAGAAATAGAGGCCCGGGCAATAATTAAGTATTTACTGTGTAATTGTGTGGGAATTTAAGAAGTTCAAGAAAATTAAGGTTGGGTAGTAATTAAGAAATAATGAATATAAGGAAATATATTAGAAGAGGATAGGAGACTAATTGCGGATTTTAAGAATTATTTTATGAATTACAGACGGTACTGAGGTGTTCCACATGTCCGAAATTGGTTGCCTATAGTTTTGGGCTGTTTAAGGTGGATTCAAAATGTTGGCTATTTCGTGACATGCATTTTTTGGGCTATTTCGTAGCATTCATTTAAGTGGGCTATTTGTGGGCGATTTTGTGACGTACATTATTTAGCCTGAAGTTACACATTTGTAACCAACGCCAGCTAAAACTTGCATATAGAGATGGTCTAGAAATTTTTGCGCGCGACTTTCTTTTTAAGCTTACAACCTTCCTAAGAAATGTCTTTGGTCTCCTCATCATTGTCACACAAGTGTAGGTTGCTTTACGTACAAAGACCACGGGAGATTAGAAGCGCGAGGTTTCAATTTTCAATTCCTTTTGTCGAAACAACAAATAATCAAATAGATCCATTTTATTGTAAGAACTACCGAAGAGTAAACTTAAAAAGTTATGGCACATTTGCCAAATTACATTGAACCGGAACCTTTACGAGGTAATGGTAGGGAAGCTGTTGTTAATTTCAACAATGCTTTGACTGAAATCCGGCTGTCTACACCGACTCAAATTTTGGCCGCCCACAGAAGAGCCTTTCGGACTTGTGGAAATGCAATACTTGCCCTCAAGAACTCAATTGTTTGTAAGAAACAATAATCGCATTTATTGCAGTAGGGAAAAACTAACTAGTAATCCAAATGGGTAGGTAGTATGACATAATAACAACCAGGGAAGTTTATATAGTCATGGCTATGAGGGTTATTCCTACTAAACAAAAGGAACGAAAATTGTAAACTTCCTTCAAATTGTAACGGAATATAAGCAGGCAATCAATTTACCAAAAATGACATGGTAGTGTGTACTTAAGATTTTTTACATCGTTAATCTAAAATGTTGACAAAAGTGACAAAAACAGTGTGCAAATCTGAAAATGACCCTTTTTTGAAGTTATTTTTTTTGGGGCGGGGGCGAAAGTTTCGAATCGACAAAAACCAATGGCCAGTACGGATGAATCAACTTTTTTTTTTACAATTTTAGGAAAAAATCTCGTCAATTTAGGACAAGCAGTTTCCATGCAATCCTTCTTAATAGCTGAAAATTTTCCCCTATGACCACCACGTCTCCACAGATTTTTGAAAAATGTTTTTTTGTCATAATCTCATAAATACCGATTTTAGGCATCTTGGAGTTTACATGTATATGCTTAGTAACATTTTAGAGATCGATATAAAAAATCTTGAAAGCTTAAGGACACACTCAATACCATTTCACTTCAATAAACATAGTTATTATAGGCACGGGTAAGAATTCGTTGCTATCTTAGTACTTGTAGTGGCTTCTTTTTCGTAACATTATAGTAAAAAAATATCCTTTATATAAATCTTAACTAAAATTGTTTTAAAAGGCAATACAAAATATAAAATGACAAATATAACTATTTAGAAAAACAATCCGAGCATTCATTTGCTTATGTTATAAATTGTCAACACATGTAACAGTGTCCTGATTTGATTAACCTGATGAACCTATATCTTGTAATATTTTTTTCTCTCAGACTATAAAGAACAATTTCGTCAAGCCAATGAAGAAAGAAACAATTTAAGAATAAGGCTTGAGGAGATAATCTTTGAAAATCGAGTCATTTATTTCGCATCGTTAGCCCTTATGGTTATGCTTCTCTTAACTTCTATCATGCGAGGAAGAGCCCCAGGTACTTAACACATTATAAAACAATCATTTTAGGCGTAAGAGCAAAGCCATTTATAAACTATCTTGAATTTCGTGTTATAAGTCAGCATGAGATTTTTATTTTATTTCGCGCAAAACATTTACGGTCAAAACAGCGTGTAAGGAACGGTATAGTTGTCCGTTAAGAAGAGAATAATTTGAAGACCGCCAATTACATATTTTGAGATTAACATTAGAATTTAAATTTTTGAAATCCTATCTCCTCCTAAACGAATGGCTGTATGGAAAATATTCAAAGGGAAAATGTATTCAAAATCTTATTCTTTAAATCTGTTGGATATTTACTTTGCTACTGTGTTCCGTTTTCCCTTTTCGCATTGTCCAACAAAACATGACAATAAACTAAGATAATCTTCAATATTTTAGCAGTTATAAAAAAAACTAAAAACAGTAGCAACGTGAACATCCAACAGAATTTAGAGAACAATATTTGGAACACATTTTTCATTTGAAAATTTTCCATACAGCCATTTGTTTAGGAGGAGATACGAATTGAAAAGTTGTAAATGTATAATCGACATTTAACGATCTAATTTCCGAAAAAAGTTTCAAATTTCAAGTTGTTGAACACGGATGAAGTTAATTGACTTCATAAGACACGATAAAAATTATCAAAATAACCGATGCGAATACACATGATCAAAGTGGCCGATTGTTTGATTGACATTTGAAGGTGTCGATGTAAAAAATCTTGTAAGCTTACGTTCCCACTCCAGTATTTTTGTACACCCATTTAAATTAGAGATATACGGCATTAAGCGATGTGTGCGAACCTTCTAGTTTGTAAAGTTCATTTTGCAGCTTTATTTTCAAAAGATTTCGGTCCCCAATTATTTCTCCCCTTGTCTGTATGCCCTTTTGATCATGTCCTAGTACGATTACCATTTGTAATACTTATACATATCATAATAACACTTAGTACTTAATAATGTCTATACTAAATCTTGGAAATACATTAAACAAAGCAAAGTAGTGCTTTTATTTCACTCAAAGTCATGTATTACTTCAGAAAGATGATAAACGTAACACAACATATTGTGGATTGCTGCTGTAAATTGTAGGATTGCTGTGATAAACGTAACACATTTTTACATTTACTTATTGTTTACGCCTAAATTTTTAGTAAAATATGAAAATGAAGCTGCTGACATTGTTTTACCCCGATGCCTTAAACCGCAAAATATGAACTATCCTGTGGTGATAAATCGAGCAGACGGTATGAAAATCCCTAACCCTTGGCCTAATGGCAAAGTGCCATTTGTCATTGACGAACGATTTAGTAAGTTTTCAAAACCACATTTTTTAAATACTCATCTTATTCAGTTGATAGCTATTTTTATTAATAAATCATTCGGAAAGTGAATGCTTTAAGGCACTTTTGTAATAAAACACTTCATCAGCTTTAAATTAAACTACACATGGGAATTATTTTCGACAGTTTGAACTTTCAACTTCTTACAATAGACACAATCAAAAGTGTATTTTTAAATTTCACTCTGCAGATTAATAATAAAAACTGATTATGATAATTGAAGCAAAAATATATATAAAATTGGAAAATTTATATTAATTATGAAATCAGTGTGGTTATGAAATACAATTAAATAATGAAACGTAGTTTATGAAACGAGGTATAATAAAATATACTACAATATTCAATTATTTTGATGATTTTTAAGTACTGATAATTGAAATAAAACTAATGAATACAACAAACTTTCAGGTCCGCAGGAAAGGTCGCTTGTTGTCCAGTCAATCCGATCCATTGAAATTGACAATTGCGTTAGTTTCTATCCGCGTTCGAACCAAAAACAATACGTCGACATTATTAAAGGCAAAACAGGTTCGGGTTGCTCCGCACCTGTAGGACTAAATAAGGGGGTGTCGAAGATGGTTCTCGAGAAAGGTTGCTTAGTGAAAGTTACAATTGTTCACGAACTGTATCATGTACTAGGCTACCAACATGAACAAAGCAGGCCCGACCGTGACCTCTACGTTCAAATTAATACAACAAATATTATTCCTGGTAAGTACCTAAAATAAATTGGACAATAATGGTTTGGGGTTTATAATACCTAGTTACCTAGAATATATTGGATTTTAGCTCCAAATGGGACAGCTTATGGAATCACATAATTTGTCCGTACTAAAGTACTTCTGCCTATTAGCACCATAACTCCCCAACACATATACGGAGGTTGAAAAAACTATGCCTAAAATAGCTTATGGGACTGAGACAAAATCAATTGAAAATGAATGATTCACAGGTTATCGAGATAACGCGCCGGCTCACCTATTGTTCATTTAAATAATTAATGGTTAAAAAGATATAATAATGTATAAATAGTTATTGTGCTTTTTATCAATTTTGACCCTCATATTATAAAACTATTGATATTGTTTCTATCTAGCATTGAATGTTATAGACAGATTTTTTTTATATTAGTGCGTTTCTTCTTGGTCCTAATAATGCATGTGGAATGTCTTTTCCATAATTTTCATTATGGAAAAATGAAAATAATCGTAAAATCTGAAAACGCTGAAATCTGAAAAATCTTTTCAACTGTTCATCCGATTTAGATGAAACTTTCTGAGAAATAAAAAATTAGCGTATCAAAGATTTGTTTATGAATTTTGTCAAAAGGTCATATGAAATTTTGAATTCGCGATTTTTCCATAAAATTATTTTTTGTTTAAAGTTATGCTGGATCTAAATTAACGCCCGTGTAAAATAACGGTTAGCTGGCTATTAAAATTTTTTACACGAAGTTATATTTTTTGAAAAGATGGAATTTTAAATTTCAAAATGTTATTAAAAATCGAAAAGACTTCTTTAGAAATTTTAGTTTGATGAACAGCATCACTAAATCTACAATGGTTGATATTTAATATTTGAGATTTTACTTTCAGGCATGATTCAAAATTTCGATAGAGAGGAAGATGCACCAACGTTCAAACTACCCTTTGATTTGCGCAGTATTATGATTTATGATCCGTATGATTTTGCAATTGACACAAACTACCCCACTATGATTGCCAAGTCTGGGAAAAAAATGGGTTTTAGTAGTAAACCAACGGAAATTGATGTCTTAAAGTTATACCTTGGGTATTGTCCTAGTCGAGTAAGTCAAACAATTTTAATCATTATTTATGACACAATATGGTAAAATTTGAATTAATTTTTGTAATAATCATAAACAATATAATATAAACTTTTTGCTTCAAGATTAACATTCAGTTTTATGTCACTTGCGAGATAGGCAATAGAATTATCAAACAGTTTTAGTTTTTTCATTTATAAGTTTTTAAATTTAAAATTATTCGCAAACGAAAATAACACATCGACAAACAGCAGATTAAAACACGATGCTATTTTAATTTTGACAAAATGTTTGTTACCTTTTTGTTCGGTTAGCGCATTTTATTTATTTAGTCGTCATTTGTCAATTGGTTAACCGAATCCCTTTCATAAAATCAACTACGTGCATTTAGGAGATTTATATGTCAGACTTTTACAATATTTTACATTACCGAACTTTTAAATTTTTAGGCAAAATTGCTGTTGGAGAAGCTGAAAAAAAAATGCAGATATAGTTGATATGGCAATCAACAGATTCATGATGCAGATATCATACAGTAAGAAATGATCAACATTTACTGTATTATTTTCATTAGAAATAATTTAATTGACATTAAAGTTAAAATGAGATAACCAAGTATTATAATTTCAGAGTCTATGGTGATTACTGAGCCGAAAAAGTAAGAACTAGTCTGTTATTATCTTCATTTTACAGAACAAGAGCGTAAGCCATAGTTATTGTAGCAAATAAAGCATTGTACCTGTATTTAAAATACAACCACTGTCACTGTAATAATAATAACTAACAAAATTTTAATTCCTAATTACAAATTACTTTGTGAAACAGTTTGAAAAAATGTGTGTAAATTACTTTTGTAATTGTCAGATTGTAAACATTGGAAATAGCGCCCAGGTGTAGTTATGATCAGTTATTTCTGTAACTATTTGTAAAAATTATACGGAATATTTTATCTATTAAGTAATCAATATGATCATACATTGTTGTAATACTCGGTTAAGAATATATTATCCTTCAACCATTCTGGATAGCCAATAAATTTAGTCATTGCCAATGCCTTTAGTTTTGCCTTGTTTCTGGTTTCCTCTGTCCCAATCAAATCGGTGTTGTCTAATATTCTTAAGAAGGATTCCATTAAACCATCGACCATTGTATTGATCTAAATGTGAATTTTCATTTGTTTAATATCATTTTACTAAAACACAATGTGTACATACAGACGGAATATTTATAAGTTTGCATCTGCTATAAGAGGGGAAAAAAGCAAATATATATTTTTTTTGGATTTATGAATGAAAACAAAAATAGATTCAGTTCATGGTGACGGAGTTCAGAAAGCAATATTGACTTTAACGTTGAAGCATAATGTGTTCAAAGTTTTTTTCAAATGTTGTTTGAACTTAATTTCAGACATGTAAATGGTGTAAAACATTTATTAAGACAGAAGGAAATTATCAACTCTATATAAACAACCATACAATGTTTTGACATTTTCGAATTTTAAAATAAATAAATATCTAGTTGATCATTTTTTGCATGTAGGTACAAATAGATCAATATTTTTGATTTTGTTTTTTACTATGTAAATATAAATTGATTCTTTACATATCATCATCAGACTATTAGGTGTAATCTCCTCATTCTAATGATGGCTGTTGCCTTTTGTTGCATATAGTATATTTCTTGAATACATTTATAAATATCTGTATATACTCTTTTAATTCCAGTACAAATGATGGTAAAGCTGGTAACCTGAACCGAAAAATCGGGTCCAGAAACTTCCCATATGTATTCATGTGAAATGGTCATTCCGAAGTATCTGTTGGTTGAGTCTGCACATTTTTTTAATGACACAAAGATATTTATAATTAGAGTTTTTCAGGCTCCATATCAGTCAAATATTTATGGCAACTTAAATAACATTTTGAGCAATTGTTGGAATACTTACCGTCTAGCTTGGGATTGATATCCTAGCGTCTTCCTCGAGTAGTTAATTAAATACAATATCGTCAGAAGTTTTGCCAACATTGTCAATCACTCTCCATTTTAGATATGTTCCTAAAGATCGGAAATAAAATTATAAATATACATTTAGTATTTTAAAAAGTGTTAACTAGTCAAATTTAAAAAAATATAAAACAAAATCTCTTATAGTATAATTGACCCACCCAAGTCCTGTGATGAGGTGCTATTCAGAATTCTTATTAATCTACCGAGATATTTCGGACTTCTAATTATTATTCTGAGTTGTGACAGATTTTCGGGAACTCCCACTTTAGAGAAAACACTGGAAACTCTTCCCAATTCAGCAACTGAAAATATTTCAAAAATCATTTAAGATGAAACGATGTAAGATGCAAATAGACAGTGTTAGACACTCAGAAAAGAACAAATAGATAATTTAAATAAGTCTGATTATGAAGAATGTCTATATTGTAGGAATATGAAAATTAATGGAAAACATACCGTTTGATTTCCCCCATGACTTTTATAAATATCATTAAGCTCTTTCAACTGAATATGGTTGTATAGAGCTGTTTTATTTCGTCTTTCCCATCTAGTAGCATTATTAATTTTTATTCAATCATTATGGATGTTAAGATTGGGTAGGAATTGGAATTTGCCGAAGCAGTAAATAAAATTTGCCGAAGATGGAGGGAAAATGTGCATAGGTTTAAAAGTTTGACGAAGTCGAAATGGAAATTCGTCGAGGTGGGTGTGGTATTATTTTGCTAAAGTGGAAGCTCGCCGACGGAAATGGGGTGAAAGTTTGTCAAAGTCAGGCTACTGGGAAATATTTGAAAGCTAGCCAAAACGTTCTCCACACTTCAGAAAGCTTAACTGCCAAGTCTCAATGTATTATGTTCATTACGTTCTGAAATAATGGGATTTTTAGTCAATATTTTTCCATTTTGTCACCTACTTTGCGGCTAAATATCTGAGACAAGGGGTCGAGACAAAATACACCGCCCCATCGCTTACACCATCTAAGGACTTTCGGGTAACCTAACCTAAAAAGAAGTACATATGCCCCCAACGCTCACTGCCTTGAGGTATTGAATCTTATCCGAAAGTCCTCCAAGTGGTGAATTTTGTCTCGTCCAGAGTCAAGGACCTCCGTTTTGCCAATATGTATGTTTTTTAAATACAGTCGAAGTGTGGAATACATTCTGGGTAGCTTTCAAATAATTCCCATTCGGGCGAAGATAGCCACAGACAGATCCAGGGTATAGCCTCTCCCAAACATTTTTTCTAATAAAATTTGATTGAAACTTTATTAGTAGATGAATATTGACTTCGGAGAACTTCGATTCGTATTCGGCAAACTTCCAGTACTCTGATAGAGTACTGGAAGTTGGTATATAATTACGCAAGCGTCAAGTCATTAGAGTCAAGGAATACGAAAATACTACCCTGATATAATCGTCTTTTAAAATGCTACAACTTTTCCTGCAACACTTTTCCCATCTTCAGCAGGATACATCAATTTCCATACATCTTGGATGAGCTCCCGATAAGCCCGAGTATTATTGTTCTCTGTATAGAGAAAAGCTGTACTCAGTCCTAGGTTGGGTTCATCCAGCTACAAGAAAATTTGAGAATAATCTCAACTCTGAACAGTACATCATTCATTCGTGTGAAAATTGTATATCCGAAGAAATAGTAAATGTGAAATACTCAGAACCTATTATTTCATCGCTGCGTCAGTAATATGGATACAGTAAAATTCATGTGTAAATAAATTGTAATTGATTACGTATATTGTGTAGTTTAATGTGTTTTGTTCATCTAACAGGACTGAAAGTAATACAAGATAGTTTCCACCAACTTCTTGTACAAGTTCGTCAAGTTTCCCACCAAGACCATCTCGTCTTAAAACCTCTTCAACATCTCCTAAAAGTGTAGATACTGTAGCTCTAAGTTTTTCGGTTTCATCGCCTGAAATTTAAGAACGTTTTATCATTTATCTGGATTATAATAGACAATGTATTATATATTGCTACAAACGTGATATTGTAGGGATAACTTTACAAATAATATAAACACAATATTCCTGTTTTATAATTTGATAAAGAAATATAAAAAGAAACGGAAACCTACTATCCGGGGAATAGTTTGTTCTTTGTGTAAACGATTTGAATTTTGGACAATTCTATTTGTATAACTGTATCTAGTTATAGTAATACAATTTAAATTCATTCTTACTTTGTCTTAGGCATGCTGCGTAGTATGTCTTGGCATTTTTTAGAGGTATAGGATCTTCATTCAAAGTTTTGCTCTCAAGAATTCCTGATTTAGCATGAAATGTATTATGTTTTATTATAATATATACTGCTTATCTATATACTATATTTATAAATCTTAAGCACTATTTCAGAAAATGTTGCTGGAATAATAATTCACGCACTCATAATTTTATTTGACAGAGCTACTTGAAGGACATTGGATTGAGTCCAAACAGAACCAGCGGGAGGAATGGGATTTTTCTTTATCCAACCTCCACATGAGAACTTATAGAAATCATCGCATGGTTTAATACTTTTATCCATAGATCCCAACACATCTGCAGCTGCCATTACGCACTCTGTTGACATGCAAACATCTTGGGAATATGCATCTGGAATATGATTATTGAGTAAGAAATATATATTGTATTTACCATAAATATAATTGATTTAACATAAACAGGTGCAATGTGTTAAGCAACAAATTATTACCATTCAGTTTAACTCCAATGATGATAACAGCAATCAACAAGCTTAATATAATTGCAAACAATACAATGGTAGCCAAAATAAAGGATGTCTTCATTTCCTTTTTTGCCATTATTTTTCTATTCAAAAATTAAACTATAGTTCATACTAAAGTTGACGTTAAATATACAAATACTGGTTTAAAGTTAACTTCGTTACCTGAACATCTTTGGATTTTTTTTTGTATTTAGGAAGTCTTCAGAGGGAACGACAGTTGTCCTATGAATATTGACAGATATACCCACACTGATCCGACTAAGACTGCAATGTATATTATTATGGATGTCATCGTCACCACCCTGACACTCATACGTCAAAGTGAGTACAGTGTATTTCTTGCAGGACAATTCAGCATAATTACAGGGAAAGTTTTATGGAAAAACGTCAAGGATATAAAAAACATATTGTACATAAATAGATTTAGGGTTTTACCGAATGTACTGAGACCGTTTACAGTAAAATTCACTTGAGTACCATAATAGTATACTTTCTACGAATTAGAAGAAAATCACTATGAAATAGAGTTTCCCAGTTGCGATTTGATTGGTAGGAAGTTAAATCCATTCATAAATAAGTTGTGGCAATGCATTGGATGCCGGTCTATACCGACACCTTATATAATTTTTATTTCCCTTTTTCAAGACTCCGTTGACCTTTATTAGCCCATTTTTGCTTATTGTATTCAAATAAAAACTACCCAGTCTTTAGCCATGGTCCAAAAGGTTTGAAATCCCAATTTTATTACATTGTCGAATGGTCAGTTAATAACAAAATCTATTATATACTATGTCCACTATTTCCCTACATCCAACTGTAGTTTAGCAAGAAAGTCTAATAAACAACCGAACCTAGAGAAAATTATTCTCATGATGACATTATTAAGCTAATCTCAATTTCGAAGTGATGATTCTCAACTACAATTAAAGATTCTCCACTCTAGAACTATCCGTGGTAATATCTCATTCTTTCATACCGCATGCGTGTCTAGTAAACAAAAATCACATAATTTCTCATTCTAATATCTTTTTTGTTAATCTTTCATCAAAAATTTCATTTGACTATGATTTACGATTGAAAAAATTATTTCAAAAAAATAAAATCTCGAAAACAAGTCAAACAGGCTATTCAATTTTCGCATATGTGCAGGATAATTAATGTCTACTATCCGACCGAGAAAAATTTTCGAGATTATTCTGCCGTCACTTATTAACTGCGGTTCGAAAATCTCCACGATTAAAGGATTTTATCCTTTGAAAATAGACAATGTGCAGATGTTATTCACTATATAGTTAAGATTTGGTCACTGAAATCAGTTCTTATTAAACTCAATTCAATTACACTCAGATTTATGATAGTATCCCTTTTCAAAAAAGGAAAAAAAGCCGCAAGCAACGAGATTTATTAATGTTCACTAGAGAATGAAAGATTTATTCGGCAATGGTAACTGGTCAATCTATCATTTTCATTGTGGTTTATTCCGATTTCATAAATGTGCCATGAAAATGTAATGAAAATGTGTTTGCCAAAATGGCTGAAATTTATTTTGCTCATTTTAAAAATACAATTGTTTTTCGTTATTTAATGAATAGAAACATCGGCACAGTTCCTGTAGTACTGGTTGGAGCCCTCACCAAACCAAAACCATTGGAGGACGCATCTGTCACAAGTGAGTCCAGCTGGGAGTTGAATGCTAGTTCGGAGAGTTTGATCAGGTCCAATATTCTCTCTGGTATTACCATTACTAAATCTCAGAAGATGCTGGTTGAAACATTCTTCAGACTCCACTCCAGTGTTGCTGTAGGGGCACAATCTGAATTCATGCCACCCCAAATGGTTCACAGCAATGAAGATCTCAATTGGGATAGTCTACACCAACAACAAAACAACGTGTTATATTTTTCAATGACATCCAAGGTCAAAGGACGTTGCACAAATGTCCTAGTAACGTTCTAAAATAATAGAGATGGTGAAAATTCCAATTTTTCCGAAATGGGAATCATGGAATCCATTTCCATGGGAAGCATAGAAAATATTATCACTGGAAATTGTAAACCACGGAATATTTTCACCACCTACACCTTAGTTGACCAAAATGCATCTGTTTTGATGAATTTATTGTGGTATACTAATACCTGCCCAACAGTGTAATTCCTAACAATAAGCCCGCGTTCATACTCTCCTCCAATTTCGTGCTTACGAGGCTTGGGATCCAAAAGGCTGTCACCGCAGAGACCGCATGCACCAACATAAGGGTCCGTTACCTTTATGTTTTTAAGGAAAAAAATGATAAATTAGGTTCCATGATTTGGATGTTCTTCTGATCCAATGGATTTATTTCGAAGATTATAGTACTTACATCTCGGCCTCCACAGAGTAGTTCCTGATCGTCAGCTTGATGACCTGGATTAGCCCAGTCGTACTCAGGAAGTCTCCAAAGGGATCCTCTTTGGGGAGGATCAACGACGCGACCGTGACCGGCAACGTAGCCGACCAGGACAACCAAAAGTGCACAATATTTAACAGCCTGCATCTTGGAATTCCCTAAAAGCTTATGGATTAATGACTATGTGAAATCCTGAACTTAAATATTAAATTCGTTAACCACTTCACACGTTTTATGATTCAATCACACTGACAACTATGCGATAACTTTTGGTCGAGTGGAAAGGATTGACAATTTAATTGACAATATTTCATTATTGAAACAATAAGTGAACAAGTTATATGTATGTATATGTATTTGTTAAGTTATGTTTGTATTGTATATGTATGTTATGGTTTGATTTATTTTTAACAGCTATACTTAATACTAATCATCAAAACCCAATTGTAGTATTACCTTATAGTATAACTAGCCTAATTGTAAATCCAATATATCTAGATATGTTGTAAGCCATTTATGCAACATGTGCTCACAGACTCGACTCATGAAAAGCCTCACATGATATAATTACGGAATGGTGTGGCCAAACGAAAAATAAACACTTGATTTCATATCTTCAAAGCATCTTGCAAAGAGGCGTTGCAACCTATAAGCACAGTTAATTAAAAAAACAAAATATGGAAAAGCTGTTCTGCGCCAGCTGCCGGATATGTATGTAGTATTTAAAACACCAAAAGTATTTACGCAAGTAGTGTATAAATTGCACCCTCCCCCCTAAACCTAATTTTACGTTTACCTGTCTGTGGCTCAGGGGACAGGGGAATACTGAGAAGGATCTTCCTGGCTGTAGCCAAAGAAATGGATGAAAAAATAAGATTTGCAAGGTACAATACCGATAATTGGACTTTGGGCAATTTTATCTAAATGTCCTTTTTCAACTGGAAATAACAAAATTCATTGCGTTGTGTCTGTATGTATCTTGGTAAAATGAGATGTATCATGGGCATTTATTAAATCTTAACCGTCCTCAAAACTGAGACAAAGTTCTGTATACACATACTCACAGAGTACTACACATACCTATAGCACATCATACCCTAAGAATATGAATATCCGGAATCTGATCTAGTACTCACTATTCTAATTTCTAATACCCAATTTTGTATTTTTATTTCAATATGAAAAGCTTAATGTAAGTCGTTACAGAATTCTTGCCTCTGTAATACAGCTTGACGCACATCCCATCCACCATGTTGAATTCAGTTGCGAAACTTTACTGTAGCTGTTCATGTAATAAATACAAATCCCACATCCAACATCAAAAGGTGATATGATTTATGAACATCTCCCAACAACGCGAGAGATGTTAAACTTCGTTAATTGCATCAATAAAATATTGTCGATAAGGTAATGATTGATTATTGAAATGTCATCCATCATCTCCCGGTCACATTTAATCAAACTTAACATGAAATTCAAGTAGATGTTATCTAACAAAAATTCTGTCTGATTGATGTGATGAAATCTTTATGATAATGTAAACATTTCATCTTACTGATAAATGCATATAAATATACACAATAATTAAATGCAATATGTGATGGTAATAAATAAAAGCAAATCCATTCGATTGAAATCAGTCACGGTCACACTGCTGAGGCAAACAAAACATAAACTAAAATTTTCAAGATGCTGAAAGCAGCCGTCGCAATTTTGTGTCTCGCAGCACTCTCCACTGCTGCCCCAAATTCTTCCGCCCAGATCTTTCTGTCACGAATTGGGAGAGTATCTCCTAAGGCATTGAGCGGATTTCAGGATTGCGGTAAAAACAACACAAGAAAATAACATATAAACAATGTGTATCTAAGCAACGGAAACTTTTCTTACTCAGGTGGGGAAAATATAAAATTTTACATTTGGATTGGGTAACTCGTGACAATTCCAATGTTAATTCCTCCCATTAAAGGCTACGTAACCCTACTGTTGTGTTGTCCAAATGAACTTTTGTACGTCCCATAAATTATTGCCTTTATCCAAATGTAAAACTCTATAGTTTCCTCACCTGAGTAAGAAAAATCAGCGTTGCCAATATACACCTTCCATTTAACTCATAACTTTTGATTTATTTGAGCATTTATTGAACCTGTAGGAGTTGCTCGTCTTGATGACATACGTTTTAGTGGTTGCACCTCGGCTCCTTGCCAAGTTAACCGGGGAGGTCCATATACTCTTGCAATTGACTTTAGTCCACGTAAGTTTCCAATCAAAAACTGAAGATGCACTCAGTGAATATTCAATTCATGAATGCAAAAGATTTTAACTGATGATGCGGGGTTTATTTGTAGGTGACATGCATTGGGATATGGAACATCGTGGGATTGTTTTGAAGGATGTCGAATTGGCAGTACTTTCAGAAGGCCCTGTACCAGACAGCACTGTACAAATCGGACGGACCTATACCTTCAACTATAACTTCATCATCCCTCAAACATTTTCTGGGGTAAAACGCAATTATTAAAATGCAAAACATAATATTTTACTTTTTTCGATACAGAATTCAAAACACAATTTAAACAGTACCTACCTAGTTACATAATCTGTACTTTCCTTTACTATTACAGGCCTCTGAATTAAGACTCAAGGTCTTCCAAAATTACGTACACGAAATCTGCGTCGTCATCCCACTCAACATTAACTAATTTAACAATTTTAAGTAAATTACAAAATCAACAAGATCAAACAATGATGTAATATTAATGAACAATAAAATTATACATTGCTGTCATCTTTATTATATAACGGAATAAAGAATAAAATTGCAGCGAAAGAGTATAATATACTAATATTATTTCTAATATTATTTCCGAGTATTCCACCACCATAAGAGCTATCAGAAATCCGTGTGCAAAGACCTGACACTCAGCACTCGCGCATGTGAGAAGTGGTTAATCTACATCAAATGACAATATTAAAAGGAGAGAAATTATGAAAATTGTTTAGGTGCTACACTGGTAAGGATTACTATGGTTACTAAAAAAATTATTTACCTACTTAATCGTAGGTATCGATTTTCTATAACGAAGTTTAGTAAGAAAAGTGGAGTACATTAGATTGACTGTTCAAAAAATTAATCTGGAAAAAAATCAATATCGGAATACAATATAGACTCCGGGCCTCCTATACCAAAATTAGTTTATATGTAAAATTATTTTGAATTATTAAGCCCTAGGTTTTTTTTAAGTACTTTCATAATTTTAACCAGATTGTAGCACAACAACACAATAAAATAAAATAAACCAATTGGCAGTTATGTCGTCCATGGCGGTGGGATTTTTTTAGATCTCAGGTTCAAAACTGCCGTTTGTTAGAGTGCAAATAAAAGACGAATAAAAATTAACAGTGGTCAGCGGAAATGAGCATGACCACTCGTCGTCTACGATAGGTCTATATGTTACTTGTATTAATAAAAGTAACAATATCGCATTCATATTATTATCAGAATATTACAACTCGTACATTGATAGTAGGTACATAGGTAGTAGATAATGATGATGGGGTATAGAGCAGGGCATGAAAAAGGCAGCCTTTTTGGGAGGAAAAAGGCAAAACGGAGCCTTTTTGACACCTTTTTGACTCTTTGGCCTTTTTGCTGCCTTTTTGACTCTTTGGCCTTTTTGCTGCCTTTTTGACTCTTTGGCCTTTTGGACTTTTTGCAGTGGCTAAAGCTAGCTGTAATGTTCAAGGAACTAAAGATCCAATTGTAACTTCAGTTGAATTTCGGTTTCAGGCAATAGCATATTGATAATTGTTGTTTCTACTTCATGTCCGTACATTTTTCATTCAATTTCGAATGTAACTGGTTCGTAATTTACTGGAAAATCCTATATTATTGGGTGTTCGCATTGTCCAATTTTAAAGCAAAAGGGCACAAAGTCGAAAATGCGCCTTTTTGCTAAATTTGATAGGCAAAAAGGCAAGCAAAAAGGCAATACGGCAGAAAGTCAAAAGGCTGCCCTTTTCATGCCCTGATTATACTCTGAAAAATGAATTATAAACCACAATTTAGCGTGCATGAACTATCTTTAGCGACTCACATCACGCCTAGCCACCTTAAGTACATATGCATAAAAATGTTTCTTTATTCAGATATATATGAATTTTAAAAAGTTAGAAGACATACACCATAACAGTATTTCAAGTTTTGGACTACCAAATTTGACATCGGGTTTCCTTATCAGGTGCTGAGCATCCCCACGTGTTGGCAAATTCTACCGAATTTTGTAGTACGCCTTTGACCCTGAATGGATGAGGACTGTGTGCTCCTGTCTTGATTTGTGTAAATAATCTCTCTGGCGTATACGATCCACACCAAATCTTTAGAACAGAAAAAACACGTTGGTAATCTTTGAACTAGTATTGCTGTGCTGCGTATTTTTAGTCTATATTCAAGGCTAATTATTTTCCCGGAGGCAAATAATGTTGTAAATGTAATATTGAAAGAGTAAGCCACCTAGCCATTGCAAAGTGACCGGGGTGGCTAGGCATTTCTGTTCACCGGTTTATAATTATGTCAGGTGTCATAAATACGGCTGATATATATACCTCGTTGTAGTAGGTCAAATACTAACCTGCGCAAATGAAAGAAAAAACAATTGTTCCGGTGTGTAATTGTCTAATCCAGGAAGTCTTTTTTCAGCTCCGTTTTTGTCCACGTAGGATTTGTAAGCTTGAAAAGCCTGCCTAACTCCTCCATTGTCTGCAATATTCTCTCCGAGTGTCTTTCGCCCATTCAACTTCAAGTATAAATAAGAAATCCGATTTTTGGTTATTTTATTTTAAATTTTATTTTGATATTGTCAAATAGATAGCTTACATTAACCGGCCGACCATTTTCAATTAAACCTTCTCCTTCGTATTTGCTGTACTGTTTCACAAAGCATTCAGCCTTGTCTAAATAGTTTTGAAGAGTTTTTTTGTCCCACCAATTGATCAAATTTCCGTCTTCGTCGTTTTGTCGACCTATACATTTTCAGCAATAACAATCATTATTTAAATAGGTTTTTTTTTGTGTACAATCCAAAAAGCTTTCAATCCTTTTGTCTATATACCTCTGTCATCAAATCCATGTGTAATTTCATGTCCCATTACAACTCCAATTGCACCGTAATTCATGCTTCTGAAAATCGTGAGAAATACAATATTTAAATATGGCGCCCCAATTAAAATGTATGTGATGTGGCGCTTTTTTGAAATATAGTAGATACAATCCGGGTTTATGTCCACTGATAATAAAATGAAAATTATAATAGGACAATAACAATATTTACTGTATCATCTTCCCAGGAAAGTAAAATGGAGGCTGTAGAATCCCAGCTGGGAAACCTTAACATACACAAGAATATCAATGCAGTAAATAATGAATACAAATTATCGAAGATAAGGGATTACTTGTTTAAATTAACTCTTATATATGAATATTGTAGGTGAAATCTTACTAATTGAGTTCATACTGCTATAGTACACGGCATTTACAACTGCAGGATCAACTAACCATCTGAAATATAAATTGCAGCAATAATATTTTAATTTCACTAATAAATGTTAATTTATTTATTTATTAAGTATAAAGTGATAAACACTATTCTTGACTAATTTCATAACAGTCTTTAACCTTTTAGCTCCCATATATAGTTGAAGAATGCATAGTAAATTACATTAGTTACGCTTTTCGAAAAACCAATTTGTCGCGTCAAATTTTCACTGCTATAAAATATTAAATATTTTTGCCATGAATTCCAATAAAACACTTCCCCCTGACCACATTTTTATCCTGAAAAATATTCAGTTAATTGTAGGTAACTTACAAAATTGGGCAGTAAAATTTTTTTCAGTTAAATAAACATTGTACATTTGACTCTAGGAGAATAGAATAGAGAATACATTCATTTTGGATTTAAAATTTGCTATTTTTTGGACTTATTCTATTATTTTTTATTATTGAAATATATTTTATTAACCAATTTACTCTGATGATTAGCAAATCTCCAGAGTAAAAAATATCTTTTACTACAGAGAAACGAAAACTTCCAAGTCCGAAATAAAAAAAATAGCACCCAAAAATACAAATCATCTAAAAAAAGTTTAGCACATTACCGCAATACCTATATAGTAATGGTCATTGGCACTATTCTCATTTGAGGGCACAAAAATGTAATCGTCAAGTCAAATGATTAATCTGATGATTATTTAAATCCAAACTTTTAATTAACTTATTTTTTAGCTATCTTTTTTGTGTATGTATAAAGTATAAACTACATAAATAGTTTTTGTACGTTTTCAGAGAAATACAATCATTTCATATTTTCCGCAATTCAAGGACATCTTCTGCATAAATGTAAATATTTTGAGAAAATGTTCATGAACAGTGGCAAAATTTTCAAATACGAGACATACACGTAGTTGGTATCTAGCGAGTGTTTTTTGAAATACAACAATGTCATGTATTTTGAGGCTGTTGGTCTTTGGACAATGTTTTTTGAAATACATGACATTCTTGTATGTGGTCTTGACAAAGGGTTTTTCGAAATACTAGTATTGATGTATTTGTTCACAGGAAGGGGTTTTATCAGTACGATACGTACACGTAGTTGGGAGTGGGAGCCAAGAGGTTAAATAAAATTCACTGACCGATTTGGATCCTTCAATTCAATTAGCTGTCTCAAATGATCAGCTATACGCCAATTACTTATTTTCTGGTAATTCTGATAATGACTGTCTGTGGTTATTGGTTCAGTTAACTATAATTGAGAATATAATTATTTTAGTAAAAAGTATACAGCTACGCTATGAAATGTTGTATTAGTTCAGCTATGTGGACCGGACTATTTTATCTTGGTAAGCAATTTATGTTGTGTCCGCACATTTTTATAATACTCAATTAAAGCTGACTTATTGTTCAACCATTCCGGATAGCCAATAAATTGTTTCATAGCCAATGCCTTAGCTTTCGCCTTGTTTCTGGTGTTCTCTGTCCCAATCCAGTCAGCTTTGTCCAATATTTTTAAGAATGATTCCCTTAAATCTTCAACCATTGTGTTGATCTAAATGGGAATATTAATTTATTTTATTTCATTATATCCACGATTATGTGCAATTAAACAGACAAGTGCTTTGCAACAAATAAATTCATAAAAAATAAATGGTAGTACTGATAGGGAGATAACCTGAATCAAAAAATCGGGGCTGAAATCTTGCCGTACATATTGATATGAAATCGCCATGCCAAAATATTTGTTGGCTGAATCTGCGCACGTTTTGGATCTAATATAGATAATTTAATAATATAAAAATATTCATAATTATAATGTTTGCATACAATGTACTGACAGTATACTGTATTATTTCAATGGCAAAACCCATTTTTGAGATCGTGATTTATTATTACCGTTTTTCTTGGTTTTGAAGCCCCATCGTTTTCCTCGAGTAATTAAATACAATATCTTCTAACGGTTTGCCAACATAACCCACCAAGCTGAGCATGACTCTCCATTTAAGATAAATTTCTAGTGTCACAAATATGAATTAGCGAGTTATAAATGTGTAAAATAAATTTTATTGAAAATGTAATGTGTTTCCGGCCTTTAATAATATAGTTTAACATTTTAACACGGTTAGTCGCTTAAAAATATACCATTTATTTAAATATCAAAGTCGAGATTGCGACAAATTTCCTTTGTCCTCATCAGGTTATAATTTAAAAACTATTTCAGTCAGCAAGGATAGTATTTAGGTTCGAGTTGCGAATGGGGAGCACGACCATTGTTTTGTAAGTTAGAGAAGACAAAACAAATACTATCCTTCCTGAAAGTAATATTTTTTAAATTGTGCAACAAAAACATCGATGTTGATGCATTCTTACATCATCAAATTCAGAACATTTCATAAAAGTAATAGAATCCTTTCAGAATTTAAATTCCCATTTTGAGCTTTAATGTGCACTGGGAAAGAATTTTGAAATAAATATACACTTCCACATTGAACAATTGTAATGTGGTTGTAAAAAACAAAACGACTCACCCAAATCCGTTGCATTGTCTTTCAAAATTTTTGCTAATTTAGAGAAGTAATCAGGACTTCTAACAATTATTCTGAGTTGTGGCAGATTTTCAGGAATGCCTGCTTTAGAGAAAAGACTGGAAATGTAGTCTTCCCAATTCAGCAACTAAAAGTTTTCAGAGAATATATAATAGCATAGAATTATATCCTATATCCACAAATATTACTGTCTTAATCGAAGAACTATAAAAAGTAATGAAAACCACACCGTTTGATTTCCCCCAACTTCATCAAAAATAATGTTCAACTCTTTCAACTGCATTGGGTTGTATAGGAACGTTTTATTTCGCCTGTCCTCCGGTGCCGTCATTATCTGATGTACATTAATGTAAGTAGGTACTTTATTATTTATTTATTTGTGGCTGCGAGGATTGAGTTAGTTCCTCAAAGACTTTACAATTATTACAATTTATTTCTGTTCCAAAAATATTACCTTGGCAATCTTTTTTTCAAATGTTACAATTTTTTCTGCAGCACTTTTCCCACTTTCACTAGGATACATCCAATTCCACACATCTTCAATGAGTTCCCGATAAGCTCGGGTATTATTATTATCTGCCGGTCCAATCAGAAAAGCTCGATTAAGTCCTAGGCTGGGCTCATCCAACTGCATAAGAAATTTCTAATAATTCAATTTGTAATTCATGAATCATCTTTGTAGAAAAATAATTTCTGTAGAACTTCTCAATAATAACGATATTTATAGCGGATATTAGTATAATGTATGCAGTAAAATTCCTGGTAAAAGAATTTTATTACAGTTTATTATTGTCATTACGTATATAGAATGGTTTAATGTGTTTTGTTCATCTAATTGGACTGCAAATGACACAAGATAGTTTCCGCTCACTTCGCGTTTAAGTTCACCAAGTTTCCCACCGAGACCTTTTTGTCGTAATACATTTTCTATGTCGCCTAAAAGCGTAGATACTGTTGCTCTAAGTTTTTCAGATTCATCGCCTGAAATCGACATTAAGCGAAATACATTATATGATACAACAATAAAGGAATGCAACAAAATAACGACACAATTACAAAAAACCACTAAAAACTGTTGCACCGCAACTTTGAATTTTAATTTCGCTTTTTTAAAGCGACTGTTCCATCGTTTAACTGGAGATAGTTAATTTAAATGGATCCATTTTTGCATTTTATTGATTTGTTAAGGGCAAAAACGTAAAATGTTTTAGTGACTCCTTCCCATTCGTTTATGTTATTCATGTGGTGGTGCCCAATCCAATTAAAAATTCTTAGGGCACTTACGAATCCAGGATTCAATCAGCGTAGTCAATAAACATAAACCAATTGTTCACGAGGGAAAAGTTTATTGGTATTATTTTCCGTAGATTTATTAAATAATTAAATTGATAAAAAAGTAAAAATTATTTATTTATATATAGAAATAGTTTATTAGGAGACATTGGGCTGAAAATGAACTTTAGGTAGGCATTTATAAAAGCCACAAATGGAATGTTGAGGGTAATTACCATTTTTAGCATTGATACATTTTAGAACGTTGCAACTTTACCCTGATAAGATTTATAAATAAATTTGAAAAGCAATACTAATATAATAAAACATACTAATGCTATTTTATTCTTACTTTGTTTCAGACATGTTGCGTAGTATATCTTTGCATATTTAAGAGGTACAGGGTCATCATCCAAAGTTTTACTCTCAAGTATTTCTGGTTTATCATGACAAATTCGATTGTTACTGTTTATTTTGAAATTATAACCAAGGTATACACTTCGGCAAATTTTTGTGAGCGAATAATTTACTCATTTAATTTACTGACCTTTTATTTTCATTGATAAACCTTCGGCAACGACACTAGATTGACGCCAAAAAGAACTAGTGGGAGGAATGGGATGTCTCTTTAACCAACCTCCACAGGAAAACTTGTAGAAATCCTCACATGGTTTAACATTTGTGTCCATAGATCGGAGCACATCTGCAGCAGCTTTCACGCATTCCGGCGATGTACAAATATCTTGACCAGCTGAACGGGAGTATTATTTTCAATGGATAACATTTCCAGTTATGTGGATAGGTAAGGAAATATGGATATGTAAGGAGAAGAGAAAGAATTTAGCCCTTGGTTTGTCTCACGTAATTTATGCCAAGCAAAAAGAAAACTAAAAGAAAACTATTACCATTTAATTTAACTCCAATGATGATAACAGCAATCAACAAGCTTATCGCAATTGTTGCAACGAAAGCTATAATTACAGATAACTTCCTTTCCCTTTTTGACATGCTTTTGCTACTGAAAAAATTTAGTTTTAATACCTTCGACTACAATTATTAGTGGAAGCAGCACATGTACAACATTGGATATTTGAAAAAAATGGTTACGTATCTACTTGAAAAAATTATTTGTTGCGGTAGGTGCTTGTATTCTCCGTTAAAGTTTACGACACTAATAAACTGATCGTGTTTAGAGCCTCTGATTAATATTTATAAGTCATGTATGCTAAATTAAATTAATTAAGCTCTGATATTCTTAGTTTCTTTATCAGAAATGACGTCTTTCCTGCAATATGTGGTTTTAGTGACTTCCCGGTCAGCCATTTCTGCGAAAACTTTAAGAAATAACTATAAGGACCCATATGAATTAAGCATTAATAACGTGTATCATTGGTTCTACTTCTACGGGAAATGTAGGGCAAATTACTAGTTGACCTAGTCTGCATGAAGAATATAGAGCGTATTTATTTGATAAAAAGTAATGCAGTCTTAACTTAGAAATAAAGATTAACAAAAATACATCACAGCAGTTGCAATAAATATGTTACGAAGGGTCCTGACAAAACTCACCACCTTCACCGCTTCACCGCTTTGAGACTTTCGGGTGTAACGCTAACCTAACCTAAAGTAAAATAAACATGCTCCAATGTGGGACGTGTCTAAGATTACCCGAAAGTCTCCAAGCGGTGAAGCGGTGAATTTTGTCAGGATCCGTTACGAATTAAAATTAAATGCATGCGAATGTATTTTGCATTGACCTAAGACTTATCTACTTACATGTTAGCTATGTGGCAAAATAATGAACGTATAGAAGATTTGTTAGGATGTATGGTTTCAAGTTACTTCATTATTATTAACAGATAAGGAGAATGGTAACCGTAAAGTAAATAGTTAACAATACGCAGAAACCAATATAATACATTAAATGAAATAATTAATAGACTATACGGTATGGATAAATTTGATGGCACTGCTGCGCAGTGCCATTCGAAGCGACAGATTCATACCGTACAATCTTAATTATATGAGCTGTTTGTCAAGGCTGGGATAAACTTCGAGGTTACAGCAAAATACAAACCGCCGCGCAAACAGTGACATATAATTATGAGTATTATTTAGATATAGGAATAATACTTTGGTATGGGCAAAAAAATATCCAGAATATTCAGCAAAACTATGTATGTTACACAATTATATAACCTACAGCTAAGTTTTACAACGCAAATCATTTACAGACCTACAAAAAACTAAGGTTATACTATGTTGCTAATATTTGTAAAATATGACTGTATTATACATTAATGCTAATAATTAAGTTGAGATATAAAACATGTCTTCCAGACGAATAACTTTTGAAAAGAAATTAATTGTTTAATCATAGCCGAATATATAATAGTTGTAATTATATGCACATTTACTATAATCCGTCAAGCTGTAAACCCTGCTTCAAAATGGTCTAGAAATCGTGAGGTATCAATTTTAGCGAAATAGAAAAAATTAGATGGCAATCAATCCCAAAAATAGGGCAATATAACTACATACCTACTTCCCCTATACACAATTCATTTTCATATGGTTGAGTTTTGATTAGATGATGAATTTTTCGTCTTCTAAGTACTTGTAATCGAACACAAACAAGCATATCTTCTGCTCACTCCATGTCTCAAAGTCAAAGTATATAATATAAGTTCCCTAGACCATAAAACATTCCTTAGTTAAATCGAGAGACAATGTGACAAAGGAGTTGATATTTAAATTAAATGTGTATTAAAACCACATGTTTAGTCATATTTGCTCGTATTGTTTGTTGATACTTCTGGGTATCTCGAATCGCTGGTACCATTTCATATTTTTGATGTGATACCTCCAGTTTTGTTCTTTGACGGCTTTGGCAGCCAAGTACTGGGTGTTACAACTTACATGCTAAGTTGCGTGGTGTAACATAAGTACATGTAAATAATTTCAATATAAAATCTTTCTCGCCATTACAGCTTATACATAGATTTTACTTGTTATTGCAACCACTACAGTTGCTTTATTTTTGTCTGTCATTACAACAGTTGAGTCGAACATTACATTCGAATTTATTTCAATAATTCAGAAATATGTAATTACATTACTTACATCGATGAATAATTTTCTTTAGTGTAGGAATACTGAAAACCTTAGTTGCATTTTAGTAAATACGATTGAGTCTGACTGAGTTAAGTAAGTTCAAAACGAAGAATTGCATTTAGAGAACAGAAAGTGAGTGCTCTAAATTGAGAGTGAGACAATTGGAGAGTGTACTGGGTTGAGAGTCAAACAAGAGAATACTGGATATCTGTTGAGAGTAAGAGAATGAATGTGTATTTTATTTTCAGTGTAAAGGGTATTTAAGGGTTTTACAAAAGTACAGTCTTCACAAAACCGATTCTTGATTATGAATAAAAAGGAGATCACAATGTATATTTAGAAAGAAGTAAAATGACAAATATTTCTTAAAGTACTATACCCTTAAAGTGTGAGAACAGAGACAAAGATCCTGACCCTTCTTAACTTTTTAAAGTAATAAATACTTCAACTTGCACATTACACAATGTTGCAGTTGCACTTGCATCGCATCTGGTCATGCAGTACACTTAAAGGGTGCAGCTGAACTAAGTACCTTTTCGTGCTCTTATCTGATGTATAGTCATAAAAGCATACAGAATCTTTAGATTATACATTAGCTTATTTCTATGCCTATAAGAGCATTGTAACACTGGGCTATGTTTAATACACAATTTTATATTTTCATAATTTACAGTATTTGATGTCGCCTTTAGTGCAATCACGTAGGCTATTCGATACATTAATTAAAGCGATAAATTATGCAACATTCACCTTTTGTATTACAGAAACAAAACAACTCACAGAAAAAAAGATGTGACCCTGCGCGCGGTGTCCAAGAGTACCCTCCTCCCAACAAACAGCTCTGAGAGGGATTATTGAATAATGGATTACAAATGTACAATCTATCTCCTGACATGATATAAAGGTAAAGAGTTAACGAGGGTAGTTTATACTCCAAAGCATCTTGGCATGCTATATAATAACGTAATAATAATATGTTTTAAAACTATTCTCAGCAGGCCCAAATTCCTTGTTAAATATATGCTACTCGAGACATGGAATTAATCCTCTAGCCATTTAAGCCATATCCTAAAACTGTAATTTAAAATAGGCATCGTCATTATAATATAAAATATTATAGTTATGTTTTACAATAATATTTATTCATTATCCGAGTATAATGTACCTTAAATTGTCCTCAATTTTTATAAAATTTAAGTGAAATTATTATATTTTTATATATAATAAGTTATGCTATGTAATTAACGGAGGTGTTTATCAATATCTGTCAATGTGGATAGTTAACATAAACTATTAATGGATTGTTTAATACGTTTTGTGCGTTATAATTTTTGTTTGGGTAGGTGGGATTTCCATTTCTTGTATTGTTTATTACAGTTATTCCTAGCGTTGAGAAGAAGGATCAGATGGATTTAATTTTTATTCAAAATGGGTTTTAGCTTTACGATTGCACCAATTGCATTGATAATAATCTGCCAAAGCTACCTGAACAATCTGAATATATGCAGAAAATCTATTTAGGTTCACAAAAAAAAATAAAAGAGTGAAAGGAAGGATAAGGAAATTACCATGTTCAGATTTGGAAAAAAAATCCTGTACCTAGTGAATAATTGGATAAATAACAGAATATAGCCATTTTTTGAATTGGTCTTAAAAAAGGCGTTGGAAATGACTAGCAGCCATTTCACCCGACCCGGTAATGAAGCATTTTCGTAATTGAAATGGAACGCGCATATTACTACAATCTGTGAAACTGTATATATATAGCCATTAGTAACCTGATCCCAATTAAACAGGAAAACGCCAAGTACCAATTTCGGCGTAACATAAATTGTCATTGTCAGCAACCTACGTAAAGGAAGATCCAACAAATATATGGAAAACAATCACAGATGTAAACGAAATTGTAACAACATTTTATTAGATAGAGATCATTAAAAATAATTAATTTACAGAAATGTTTGTCTTCATCTCTCGAAGTTGTTTTATATAGTGAACTGAATTTCTAACAAGCCATAACTTTTGCTACGCATACTGGATTCCTACTTCTTATTTTATTAATAATATTAAAGAGATTTATTTTATTATTGACATATTTTCATTTAATTCTCTATCAAAAATAAACGGAGTTTTAGTTTTGTGATTGTACTAATTTTATTGTTAACCAACTAAAGCTATCTGAGCAATTAAAATCTCGTTTCTCTCCTTCTATAGCTACACTATCTTCATCTGATGTGTTTTTGGCTGTATTCAGTTTATTATAGGTCTTTGTCTTCTAAGTATCGATATTCGAACACAAACCCTTCTTTCTTCCGTTGACCCCACTTCTCAAAGTCAAAGTAAATATATGTTCCCTGAGCACAACAAAAAAATCTTAATTAATATCTTACATAAAATTCGAAAAATCTTTTGATATTTTACGACGATTAAAAATGATTATACGATATAATATACACGTACTTGCTCGTATTCTTCGTTGATAACTTTGGGCGTTTCGTGTCGTTGAAACCACATCATGTATTTGGTATGAAATCTCCAGCTTTGATTCTTGAGAACTTTGGCTGCCAAGTACTGGGCTTTGGTTCCTTCCAAATAATAAAATATGAAAAATAGCGTCTCTGTCGATAGTTTCTGGTAATATTCCAATGAGTTTGAATTCGTCAGCAGTTTCTGTAGGGAACCATGACATATCAATAATAATGTGGTAGCAAAACAATGTCATATGTTCAATTAATGCAAATGATTTAATAATGAATTTTGAATTAAATACTTTTTCACTTTAATATTATTGGATGAATTTGGCAATCTTACTTGAGGGTAGTACTGAGGCGTAGGGTAAGAATTTCTTGGCAGAAATTGTCTCATTCGCTCAGAGTCTGCACGGACAGGCATGTGGTTAAAGGACGCCTCTAGCATCTTCAGTTGAAAATGATGTTCCTTTTGCAGGGGAACTGGACCCAGTGGGGTGACACCCAGCAGTGGTGGCATGTGAACTTCCGTCGTCTTCTTATTATCCGTTTTGCCTAAAATAAAATATTATTCACATAACAATTACATTATTTCCGTTAAATTATAAGAAATTGAAGCAAATTAATATTTATAGTCCAAACAAATTAGCATCTATATAATTATTATTATGTACTTTCTTGACATGTTCCAGTAATTTATTAAAACCTGTTTCCAATTCCCAATCTTACACCACTAAAAACATAAAAAATTAAAATGTTGCATCCATAATTATCGTAATTCTACTTAAATACACTCGTAAAATAAATTAGGCCAAATAAACCGGTTCATAGCATGCATTGTGCCACTTCACTACTTTTAGATTTTAAGAATGAATGAAGCTTGATGGAATGTTTAATTATTAATTTTTTATAAATAAAAATATTTTCCTAAATTAAGTAAACGTGCACACGGATTTGTAAATTATAAATGCTTTCTATTGTAGAAATTTTTTTATTTGGAAAATAAGGGTTATCTTACCAGAATGATTAGGATTGATACCAGTACGGTCGACGAATTCTTTGGCCATAGACTTTAGAGAAGCCATCGGCTCACCTTCGTGGTACATAAAACAATTCATCGGGATTGGTTCTGGTTGCAGTCTGAAATAATCCGATATATTTGAAGTTGACGTTGTGCCCCGACTCTGAAAAAACATTCAATTGCAATTTGACATTTGTTAATAATAAGACGGAATAATGTACAATAAAATATAAAACTAAAACACATAGTTGATATGACAGAATAAATTAATTTGTTGATCCTTACATTTCCTGGCTGACTTGTAGACGGCCCTTGTGACAGTATTTCTTTTTGAGTCAAAATGGTGGAATTACCATGACTGGACGTACTAGCATAATCAGCAAGCCCAAAATTAATATTGTTGAGAGCATCACTGATGTTTGTAGCCGAATTATGTTCAATATTATTACTAGTACTTCCACTTGAATTAGGACCAGTAAATTCCGAAGATGCGCCAATCATGTTGTTATTAATATTTCCTGCTCCATGGATTGATGTTGACGACGACACCGAGGATAAATAGGATGTTGGCAAATTGAAGACATTGATATTGCTAATTTGGGAGATCACTGTAGGAGATGATGCATCCAAAGAATTACTACCACTTCCTTGTGGCAAAGGCGCCGGCGGTAGAACAAATTTCCTTTCGGCAAGCACATCCATCAAACCAGAATTGGAATTCATCGCCAAAGCTGAAAGTTCTGCTAAGGAGGCCATTTTTGGCTTGGTCACTGATTTTGTAACCAGCGTTTCTGGTGAAGAAGGGGCTGTCTGGTGCATGGAATTCTCCATTGCATGTTTATTCGGTG
>JAAAYG020000343.1:7256-22493 GCA_009936455.2 Tomocerus minor
TAAAGAATGATGCGAAAACAGATTGAATTTGCAGAGACTGGTGAATGTGTCTCGACTGGCGAATGTGTCTCAACTGCTCAATGTGGTCCTATGTTACGGTAGAAGAAAGTAGTTGTTTCATTTGTGCAGAAGTTGTAGAGAGTTGAAATAATAAACAGGATATAGGGAATATTAGTCTGTCCATAGTTTCTATGATATTAGGGAGCGGATTTACATTGCTGGTTTTGTAATAGAGGTTTGAATTGGTTTTGTCTCTCTGTCTCCTATTTGTCAAGAGAGGTTTGCATAGTCTGTATGAGTCTACTATCTTTACCTGTATATAGTAAACTGTAGCTTGAGGACATGGGAAGATAATGCCTTCATAGGAACTAGCAAATTGGCTAGGAGTATGGATGTTATAATGTAAGGTTTCAATTCCAGACCAATCTGCCTAAAGTACTATTGCCATCCAACCACTACTACATACTTTACAAAATTCACTCACAATGCTGATGTGACTACATTTACAAGTAAACGAAGCAAAAGCAAGATAGAACTTCTCTTCAGTCCCGCAACTTATACTAACTATATATACATAATATACATATATATGTATTTATATATATATACATATATATTCTGGATTTTATATTTCCTATATGCATAATGCTACTAGCCGTACGTAGCAATAGCATCCATTTAGAATAAACGATCTTGAGTTGTGGAGCAGAAGATGTAATAGTAAGTTCCCAACAAGGTACAATATAAATGATGTCTGCATAGTAAATCTGGATATAGATCTAGGACAGCCAATATAATACAGATAGGTGGCTAGTATCCGTGTTCATACATAGAAGTACAATAAATGTGATGGGTAGAGAGAGAGATGTAATTCTTGTGTGTATCTGCCTCAGTTAGCTACAACAAATAAGGTAACTACTTACTACTACCTAATAGAGAGTGTAAAAGTGTAATGTAGGAAAGCCTAGCTAGTTAGTTAGCTAATAGTTCCGCCAAAATAATGCTCGATCCTTTTGCCACTGCATATTAGACACATACTCCTCCAACAGAGAAAATTCCGTATGAGAGAGAGAGAGAGTTAGGTATAGTTGGTTAGCCTTAAACAGACTACACGTGCGTAGTGCTGCTTACATATTACACTTTGCTTTATTAGTAGAGAGGAATACAACAACATAACAGAGGAGATCGCAGACAGAGACAGTCCTGTACTTTACTTGTACAGCCAGATACTGTACGTACGTACATGCATACGGCAAAAGTGAAGAACCGATCCGATTCCGAAAGAATACGAACACGAGCCGAACTCTTCATACATACTCCACTTTGATTTACATTGCCTTCTCTGCCCCACTCTGAACTCGAGAATATCAGCAGAGTGTATGTAGTGCAGTAGTAAGTAAGAAAATTACAGGAGATTCGCACAAAACGGAAAATCATACTTTTCTTAGACTAAATTAGGTTTCCAAACTTTGAAATTGCGATTATTCTTCCAAATTATCCGGATTTTTTGGAAATTACTGTCCTAAAGTCCAAGTTTATACATTTTTCTCATTTTCAAAAATTGATTTCCAAGGAAAATTAACATTTGCTACAGGAAAATTTAGATTTTTGATCTAGGAGGTTTTGAATGGGTGAAATGGATAATTTCCTGTAACATACATAAGTATACACAAACTCACACAAGGCAGGGAAGCGAACGCAGTCTTTCTCTCCTTCTCCCGAACACTAATGCAGGATCCTACTGTATTAAACAATTTTCCAAAGAAACCCAACCACTCCGAAATCGGGCGAACTCCTCGACTCACTTCGGCTCTGCTCTTCTACAGTACAGTAGAGTGCAGATAGGAAGGTTGGCATACATATCCACAGTAGCTTTATATGAAATTCCTCTTGCACATACACACATAGCTAAAGTGACATACGACTATAAGGCTGTGTACATTGAAATTCGGATTTGGGAAACTCCTAGTCACAGTTTTCGCGTTCACGTTCCTTTCAGTTCAATTTTGCCCTGCCTGGCTGGCTGGCTGACTTGTCTGTCTGTCACTGCACCACTTTACTTTACTACCTCACTTTAATGCAATAGACCGACCACACGGCTCCTGCACCTCCTCACTACAACAGCTACATATACAAATACTCCTTGTGAAAACTCCTTTCTTCTCCACACAACTCCACACAATAGCGACAATAGCTACAACATTTAAT
This sequence comes from Tomocerus minor, assembly GCA_009936455.2. Lineage (NCBI taxonomy): Eukaryota > Metazoa > Arthropoda > Collembola > Entomobryomorpha > Tomoceridae > Tomocerus > Tomocerus minor. The sequence goes on from JAAAYG020000343.1 coordinate 9,465, forward strand.
TTCATTCAAAAGTGCTGTGCTTTGCTCTTGGATTTTATTTTCTTCTTTCATTCACGATTTTCAAGAGTGCAGCAGAGACATGCCACTCAGCTCAACCAAAGGTGCCACTTTACATTAAATCAACCCTCAAAAAAAACTAAACAAACAATCATCAACTCTCTGTTTCTCTACAAATTACTAAATAAGGAAATGCCAAACATCTTCATCTAAATTCCTCATTTTTATCGTTAACACACTGTAAATATTAATAATTCCCGAAATCGTCATTACTTTTAGGGATTCAAATGTTTTCCATTACGTAATTAAAGATATTATTCAACAATTTTCCATTGTACTAAAGTACCTACATATTAAACGTATAAGTAAATTACACTGATTAAGGTATCTGATCAAAATATCTTCCAATTTACTCAGAATTACAAGAATGTTACGAATTGTACCGAAAAGTGAAAATTGTTAAGTTTATTTAAGCCGAGGAAAGTGGATTCTATTGTTGTTGGCAATCTATCCGGGAGAAAATCTGTAGCTGCTTTCAACTTTCTCTCAATTCATTGACTTTCCGGCAACGTTTCTCGCGCCTAAATCGGTAAGCAAAGCATTTGTACTTAAACAGGCAACCACCCACTTTACTTTTTAGTAGTGGAATATTAATATGCACAAGTACTGGTCTATTATGTGCGTGGATATAATATCCTGCCTGAATATTCTTTAGACCTATTTACGCACAGTTCTATTTGTGAAAGCAGTACTTATTCATGTAAACCGATATGTTGACTTTCATTCATTCTTCCATTCAAAGCCCTTCTTAAGAATGTATGAATGAGGGGCTATATTGCACATACTTGGTTTAGATGAGCACACGTTAGTGTGCTCTAACTATTTCAAATATTGCACAGCTTGAAACTTTCCCCTCTTACAGGCTAAATAAATGTAGTGCCCAAGTACGTTGGATGCATTTATGAATGTCATCTCTTCAATTTTGATAGCACTCGGCTTTATGAGCCCTAATCCTACTCTTAATGCATGAATTAGATCCTGTACTCTAATGCCGAGTGCTTTGGTGAGGTTAACTTCCGTGTGTTTCCCTTCTACAAAACACAAAGTGTCTACACATTGTTCTTTTATGTATTCTGTGTGTGCATCAGTGTTGAGTAGAGTCCTAAGTTAAGCAGTGGCTACACTCATCCTACAGATCTGTACAGACTATGAGATCTTCGATGACGCATTTTTCTTGGCGACATTGCTCTACGAAGAATAAACTGACAATTTAATAAGCTATACTAAGTAATTTTTAGGCTCCCACTAGCTACTTTATACGTTACTTTACTAGTATTCTAAAAAGGCAAGACACTCGGAAAATTCCTTGGCATTAGTCTAATTTTGTCGTTTCGGAATTGTCTCCACTTAGATAGGCTCTCCGACATTAATAATTCATTCTTTATGTTCGTAACCATCTATCTTGCTATTTGTTACAAATGCCGACTGACCTATCTTGCAGCAACATATTGTCACAAGCCGCTCTGATATATGAGTCTGCATCTAAAAATTCCTTATGCATATGTGACACGAGTAATGCAATACCCATTTCGCCTTGTACACTGTGAGACGCCAAGTCAATTCGGCCCATTCGGTACCTGATAAATATGTAGTTACTACAAACAAAGTACATTCACGTGAGCGAACTTCCTGCAAGTGAATGAAATAATAATTCCATTCTGTTGAGCCACGGAGTATTTCTAGCTACACATACATGGTGGTAGGTAATAGGGATATATGAAAAGCTTGAAGGTTTTCAATTTAAAGTAGGTTTGCCAAAATCCTTGTTTTATTATGGTACTTCAACAGTCTGACATTTGGGGAAACTTGATCAAGTACATAATTCTGAGGAAAACTTTATTAATACAAATTTTTAAAGGCCGAGGAGAATTTAAACAATAGTTTTTATGCATATGTACAATTGTTACTAAAAGTACTGATATTAATATGACTGCTTCATCAACTCTGACGATTGTCATCTACAATATCAGTATATTGAATGATTGATTGGATTGAATGTAACATTGATATTATATAACAGTTTGCCGTGTACCCATTGACGAGATCATTCATTCATCACATTTATCTATGAGTTTATTCAGAACTTTTAATATGCAGCAAGATATTTTAGCTGTGTGGCACATAAAAATTGGATTAATTATTATTGTCATGATTTCATTTTAGTCCTTTAAACAGACTTGATAATTTCCTATTTTGCTTGAATATATCCTTCGATTAATGAGATAGAAGAGGATTGAGCTTATGACGAGGCAGTGTTGAGTAGCTGGAGGAAACAATTCTATATTTTGGCAGAAGCCGAAAAGGATGCAAGGGAAGAAGCAGGGCATTGTTAAAGAAAGAGGAGGAAAGTGAATTCCATTGCAATAAAACTCGAATGTGGGAACATGAGAGGGGGCACGAAGGGATACAGGACAGTAGTAGTCAGTAGTATTAAGTAGTAGCAGTAGTATAGAGAGTGAAGGAGCAGTTATGGAGAATGCTGTATCTTATTTGTGATGTATGAAGAGAGCAGTGTGCAAATATCTTAGAGATGCTAAGGCTTGCTCTTCTGTAGATTTATTCAAAGTTACGTTCCGTTTAGACAAGCATTACATTACACAGATACATTCATTCGGGAGATTCCATGGGAAAGTAGGAATTCCATTAAATTCTGTAACATACACACAAGAATCATGTGTTTAGGTATGTATATGCATATCTGTAGCTCTAAATCTAAACTTCGTGTTACGGAAGCACTATGCTATGCAGGAATATGTGTAGTAGCTACTCTAGTCGACATTCTACAAATAGAAATGTGCTGTGTTTGTACATTCTAGTGCTGTAATATAAAATATAACTGAGACTGGGTTATTGGCAACTGGTATTTTAGAGATAAACAGTTTCAACTCCACTCCACGCTCACTAACGATAAGACTGAATGAATTGAACTCAATACACTAGAGCACATATTATGAATATTTATTCGGAGATAGATGGGAAACGAGAGTCACACAAGTCACAGTGCATTAGTAATGTTCATTGTGTTCCAGTATGTAGTAAGTAAATAATTTTGTGCCCTGACACACCATGTGGCATACTGACAGACAGACAGAACAGGACCGTAGCATAGCCTACCATACCAAATGCACACATCCATGTGTAAAACTACGTTTGCTACAGATTACAGTTCCAATTAGCGCTAATGTTGACTTGACTGAGTAAGCGCCGGGTTTCATGACGGCAGCCAGCACACTCCCCATAATTTAACCACAAATATAACTTCAGCTTCCCGTCCCATGCCTCTCTCTATCTCCGACAAACGACTTTATATTCCAAATACAATTAATAAGTATTATTCATTGCAAATCTCATCACACCGTGTCTAATTCAAATTTATTCCGTCCGCTTTACTGAATGTTAACGACGCAAATGGAACAATAATACTTGTCTTTCACATATCCACTAGCTGAGTTGTTGATAAAATTTTGCCAACATCCAAACTGTGTCACAACTATTAACTGCTATGCACCACGATATTTATGACTACACGTTTTTCCTACCCTGCCTTCTTTACTACTTTTGGAAGCGTATCCAATTTAATTCAAATCTTCATATGGGCTTTTATTTGCTGTGCTAAGACCATGCATGCGTATCCATAAGTCAGATTTAATTCATTATCGATACACAACAATAATATTCTTTGGGCTACATAAACTAAATGTTTACTAAGTCATTTCGCCGAAACTTTTGTGTTGCCCTTATCTATCTTATTGCAGTTTTCAGAAATCGATGTAATTTATTCATAGAGCAATTATTATATGCACTAGGAGCTTTTCAAAAACCTGCAAAAGCTATTATTGAAAATTGTAAAAATATTTAGTATATATATGTATATTACATATAATACATATATACACTAAAAAGTATTTTTTTTCCATTAACAGTTATCTGAAAACATAAAAATCAAAATAATGTTAAATTGGACAACTGAACATGAGGAAGAATGGAACATGGCTCATTTTTGTCTCAAAATTAGGATTTTGTTTAGCAGGATTATATTGATTAACTCCGTATTGATCTTGTTGTCTCTGTACAGATTGCAAATTGTGTGATGTACAAACACATTCTATTTATAGCCGTTAGGTATACTGTACAGTTTCACATTATGCATTAATTTTCACTGAGATAGCCAGGGAAGCAATTGGAATTCATGTCTGGAAAGTAATTCCAATTTATAGTGGTAAATAGGGGCAAGGAAGAGAATAAATTCTATCTTATCTCGCGAGTGCTTTGCATGTAACGGCAATTTCCAGTTGGAAATAAATAACATTTACGATAGTAAGCAGATAGAGAGATGGCGAAAGAAAGTATTAATTTTTACATTTACAAAACGCCTTGGCTGATTGTGTGCGAACAGAAAATGGGGCGGCAGGTGCTAATGTGCTTGGTTTGTCGGCGCTGCGATAAATCCTTATCGAATCTGACAGGGCCAACCTTGCAGGTAGCTTAGCTGTTTATACAAACAGACAAATGTAGATATAAAAATAATAAATATCTGAAAGAGTAGCCCACACTTTATTTTCAAATTTACTAAGAGTAATCTATAATCATGTTATGATGTTAGTGTCGCATCACAGCTCTTCTTCATTCACTGCATGGAGGTGTAGAGAAAAGAAAAACTGTATCTCTTCAAGTAAACAAAGTAAAATTTCAGCTGCTAAAGTTAATCTTTCAATGTCTTTTCATCCTTACTTATTGGAGTGGATGAGTCTTTTAGTGAGAAAAGAGGATGAGTTTGATAGAGGATGAGGTAACTATATAAAGTAGTCTTTCACGTACTTATATAAACAAAGTTTATTTGTGCTTACTTTAGCTTATCTGCTTCTTATTGTTAGTGGATCTGCAAACTGCGGCTTGTGTGTGGCATTTACTCTGCTAATAAAATGTTCATGGCTCATTTATTTATCCAATACAATCTGGATAGCACTTAGTTGTGAGTAGGGAACAGGAGCTATTCTGGGTCGCTAATGTACGTAAATTAAATTCGGGTTCGTTATCTCTTTGACCTTTACTTGACATATTTGTTCACATAAAAATATTCCACGAAAATCTGTTTACTTCAGATACGTAACTGCTGCTACCCTTTTAAAACCTACCACATCAACCACATCGTGACAAATTCATTTATTTTCAAAGAAACTACTGATTATTAATGCATTGTCAGTAATAAAGAATGAGTAATATCGCCAAGAACAAAGTTGCTGTGCTGTAGCGTGTAATATTTGTATCCTCTGTTGAAATCCGTTGCTCATATAGTATATTTATATAAACTGTGTCACCCAAAGATATAAATAGCAGTTTGAGTAATAATGTCATAAAACAGAGGATACGAAAGGAAATGCTTTGTAGGATTATTTGGTATGGCTACGGAACAAAAGAAAATCTTGTCTACGAAAAAAATGCTCGAGTAATCCTCGCCATAAAAAGAGAAGCCTCCACAGCCAGAGAGATTGAAATGAAAATAGGACATTATTAACATTTAGGAATCTGAGCTCAGTTCTAAATAAAATTATTTTCCTTTCACACAGCAACCTCGTGGACAATGGGAAATAATGCTCTTCTCGCACATCGTAACATGTACAAGGATATTATATTATCATATATTAATATTTATTATTTCAAAGTAAATCTTGGAAGAAGATATTTTCTTCACTCTGTCTCTGTTGAGTTTTTCTCTCTTTTGAATTCTAACTCTGTCTCTCTCATCTGCTCCTGTTTTGATCACTGGGCTTTTCTCTCCTTCTTCGTAAACTGTAAACCTTTTAATGGGAAACAGAATTGAATCAAAGTATTTCTTCTTTGTGAATTTTGAGGATGTAGAATAGAAGATCAGCCGAGGCGAAGTCGCAAGAAATGCACACAAGATGTTTGCTCTTATTTTACATGAAGTGCGCCCTAGGTCCTCCATACAAACACCACTACTGCAATGTGAATATAAGACGAAATTGGTTTTATGCTAAAGAAAGAGAGCAGCTCTCAACTTCTATACTCCTCAAATTAATATAATCAGATAGAAAGTATCATTTTGAAGTTCTGTTGAACATCTTTAGTTCTTGTCTGTTAGGCTTCCTTTCCTTCCTCTCTCTACTCTTCACTCCATTCAATTGGATTGAGTGAATCAACATCAACCGATTGCAACTGTGCTCAGAGACAATAGAAGCGATTCCCATTCCAACATTTACATTGTATTATACAAAGATCCACTCCCAAACTTCTTTATTTTCACGAAAATGGGATCGGGATGCTAGAATTGACGAAAGAGTAATTGAACCATCTTGAAACGCTAGAACAGCCCGTTATCCTAGAGCCCTTATTTGATTTCCTATACAGAAATTCTCTTTAACTCTAAATTATTTTCAATTTTCATGATCAACCACGTTTATACCTCACAATTTTTACTTCCATTCCGTATAAATGCATTCCTTAATGATGTTGTCATTATATTTTACTGAGGAATATTTTCGTTTTATTTAACGCACAACTGGATTATAACAGATAACTACTATAAATAAGGGATAAGTCGGATAGTATGTTACACATGTAGATAACGTGAATTGATTTTGTAAAAGTAGAAACAGCCATCAGTAATCGTATGGCAGCCAAAAGGTGTGGCAATAAAATACTTTAAATACTTTAAAATCCTTGAGTCGGCCACAATAGGAATTACAGTCTCTTTCCCAATAAATTCTATAAAAAGGAGCTGTATGCTGAAAACAGATGAGAAAATCTGAAGGGAATTCGTAGCATAAGTTGGGTCGAGAGAGGAGGTCAGAGAAAAGCAGTAGTCGAAGAGTAGATTGTTTGGCTGCTGACAGAGAATGCATTATATATATAGTACTTCTGCTTTCACTCTGCATCACTTGAATTCGCTTCACTTGTTCGCCACGCCAGTAAAAAGCAAAGTAGCAATTGCAACGGCGGGGATAATGGTCTGTTTTGGTGGAAATGGGATCGGAGTGGGAGTGAGACTGCATACATACAATAGAATAGTAAAGTGAATAGAGCGATGAGGAATAGTTTATGGTATTTGGCCTGCTATGTTCGGCATGCCATTCATTTCTCGCTTTCGACCCTTTTCTTGTCCTTCTCCAACTGTCAATATAGTTGATGTTATATTCTCTCTAGCCATCACTCACTCACTACTCTTTATAAGCAGCTCTCGTATGGATGGTTAACAATGTGGAGGAATGTTTGGGGAAACATGCACAGACACAACACAATAGCTTGATCAACTCATTTACATCCAACAGCTTTCTACTATTGACTTTCCATATTCTTGTAAATCTCCTGGTGCATGGAGATGTCAAATTAATTTTCGCATTTAGCTTCCACTTAAGCGATGACTATTTCCTATGGCATTAGAATCACTTTCGACGCAGATTATCTTCAATATCAAATGTTCGCCACGCCTTACCTTTGTTTCCTTAGCTCACGCGACTGTAAATATTTGTAGCATCCCAGGAACCCCTCATAGAAATACCCCACAATTAACATATCCGTTTACAACAATATGTTTACCTATGGGAGTAGTTCTGATGAGATATGGGATGTTCTACTGGAAATCCAAACTTTCCTGGAGACAAACACAATACAGTGAATGCCATTGTGGAAATGTCAAAAGCATCATGTGAATAATACAATCCATTAGTGTTCAGCGAGCTAGAGTCTCAAATATAGAAAATAATATTCTCCATTTCAACATGAATTTACTAATGGTAGCTTATAAAACCTAGTCATTAAAATTGTTATTGAGATTGAGACGTAGTAGCTGTACTCAGAAACAGAAATAAATACGCACATTTACTTCATCTGTCTCAGTGTTGACAGAAAATCTTTATAGAAAACTTTATGACGCATGCCATAAAGGTGGACGGTTAGCGTGACCTAATTTCCATTGGATTTAGATGGATACTTATATAACTTGATTTGATACGTAGTAACATTACTAGTCTTTAGTTTCCCCATTGTTCGCAGTCATGCTTAGTTAATAATGGAAAATAACACAGAAGTAGGACATCAACCAATTATGCTTCTTCTTTACTTGAATACAAAAAAGCCATTACCTGTACAATCAAAAATCGCAACATATGTCGGTTAAAAAAATACTTTCATTTAGAACGAATAGGCAGACAAATTTAATCTGTATTTTATACAGGTAAATAGAGTACTATTGTGAAATGCTATTAGTGAAAAGATGTTTCATCACTGCTTACTTTGTGTTGAAAAGTTACATTTCCCTTGTAACCCTTTAAGAAGAAATTCTTTTTGTAATATATGACATGTATCTCAGTATCTGACATATGCTATGTGCTGTCTAGCTATATACAAGAGGTAAATCAAGTCAGTTGGCTGTTTAGTAGGGAGAAAACCTGCAAATGACATGACAGGAAAAGTTTTGCAAGATGTGGTAATTGGTGATACTTCTGAGGTTTCATTCCCATGATATGATACATTCATAGTTGTCAAATAGAGGACGTCGCAGTTCTTATATCTGCTTTAATGTTCTGAATAATATTATTATGACTGTGTATGTAGATCATTTAATTTTAGAGTTGTTAGATAGTATTTAATAAATATAAGAGAGACCATTATGCAAATGTGGGGAATTACTGTGACTAACTATAGGAAAATTGTTGTGTAAAATTTATCTGAATTCTCAGGAAACCACAATCAGCGTAAACTCCACGGGCAGCTTTATGTGGTAGGTCTTGTAGGAGGATATCACTCTTTTAAAAACTCATGCTATACACAAGAGACTTAACTGAACATTACATTTGCAGTGAAAGAGTGATAAACATTATCTGTCCGTGTGTAACTTTAGAGAGGAGGCTTAAAAGTTGCGAGATTTTCTCTGGAAATTACATGTACGTTGTGAAATTCAATGCTGAGTTTGTCAAAGTTTAGCCGGTGCGATTTGCAAGTGACAAAGTTTGGTTTCCTACCAGCATAATGAAGCATGGACATATGTCACACCACGGAGAGGCTCGAGAGAGAACAAAGCAGCTAAACTAAATCCATTTCGGAGTCGAGAAGGCTTTACTGATGTCATTATATTCTCGTTTGTTGTTTGCCTTCGTCCGACAAAATCTGAAGCCATTCCCAATAGTATCCCATTTCGAGCAACGAGAAAAACAAGGACAAAATAGAATAAACTTATTCACATTACCTGTTTGTTTATTCTGCAAAGACAGATCACAATGACAATGCACAGAGAAAATGAACAAGTCAAAGCCTGACTATTACTTTGTATCAGCACCAAAACTCATGATTCGTCCTCTAAAACAGGGACATCCTATAATCATTTCACAGATGCTGTTTTTCTCTAACGACAAACCATATAGAGTTCAACTAGGAGAATAAAAACAAACCAGAGCTAGAGATCCATAAATGAGTGAAGAAGATTCCTACTAGTACTTGTAATGTGTTTGCTCACTTTTCCCTCTCGGATCTATTAATGCTGCCGAACTGTTTACTTTACTAAACTTGGAAAACAGGCTTGCCCTTGTCCTTCCTTTGTTATTGTTATACACATGCTACCACATGGAAATTGCAAGGTGAATCCATTTCCAGAATCTATTCAAACAACAGAAACGAATTCATTGCAAATTAACTATCTTCATTCCTACTTAGCTTATTATGTACAGTGTGTCGCACTGCACTAGAAAGTTAACATTTCTCATGTGAAGGCCTAAATGCAACAAAAATCTTTTCTTTCATCATAATTGAATACTCCGTGATTATTTTACTGTTACGAATGTTTCACCAGCTTGTAAACAAACTGAAAAGTTCCTGGCGCGAACAAGTGGAGAATATTTTAAGTGAAGTACCTAAGCCAAAAGCTCACGTAAGTAAATTATTATACATTTTCACTCATTCGAGGAAAATTAGAGGAAAATAACTATTCATGCCAAAAGGAAAAAAATTGAAGGTCACATTTACGTAATAATAGTTCACTGATTAAGGTAAATAGGTTATACTATACAAATATAAAAGTACGATAGTTAGGCAGTTATATGGACCAAATATAGTTCCAAATATGGTTAGTATAGTACCAAAGTACTTGTTTAACAAGGATATTGAATTAATCTACATTTTAACATTGAAAGTACACAGAGTAATTCTGATAAAGGATATCTTAGAAAATTACTTAACGAGGGCAGCTTCAGTGGACACAGTAATATGTAGTATAACTTGCTCTTCTTTTTAGGGACTCTTCACATTATATTCTTTTGTGGGTTAGTAGATAAAGAACCGGTAGCATCTTTCAAGATGAGAAACACATTTTACCACACCAATTCCTTTCCCTAAAGAGAAAAGTCGTGAAAACTTTCATTTTATTCTCTACTTATCATCTGAAGACATTTTCTAAGACTGAGCCCACTCGAGTTTTCAATATCAAACATCAAAAACTTTCATCCTTATTTCCGTTTTGTTGTTTATCCTGCGTTTTCATGGTCTCCCTTGTTTATAGTCGCTTTTCTCTTTGTGGAACTATCTCTTTTAATATCTTCATATGCCTACTTTCGGTCTGGAGCAATTAAAAATAAAACAACCACGCCACTGACGAAAGCAATCTTGGAAGGACGATTATTTTTGAGTGGTTTGCCTTACAATCACCGTTTGAAGTATTTATGCATACAAAATGTCAACTACAAAGGCCCTACAGGATACACCTATACACCATTAAAATCCATTGTACACAACGTACATAGCAAAGCACCAGAGAAAAGAGAAAAAGTAACTTGTACCAGTCACCACTCAAAATCCCAAACTGGTGTGCCCATAGAATTAATACAAGTAGGTATGGGTAAAACTAGAGTACATATTCCCTGTGTCAAATATCGAGAAATGGGAACGTCATTTTACTGTGTTCTCATTGGCTCTCATCATTAATTGGGCAAAGGTAATTCACATTCTCTACTAAAACACCCGTAACGTCATTTTCGCGGATTTGCCTTCACCTACCATATGATTGTCCTGAACGAAATCAGAAGTGTGGTCTAGAAGTGATCAATACCTTCCTATGTTTATTGGTGTGCCATGGCTTAATGCGCATGCTCTGCACTATTTAAGTGTGCATGGAAAGTAATTACTAAAAGTTTTGTTCCTTTAAAGACGTTATCCATTGGAAGAATATAAACTTGAGTTTGTAGAGACCCTTTTAGTGTTTTAAAATAGGTTAGAACATTCTTTTCTTGAATCAGGAGATCCAATAGCAAAATTTTTTGTCGACAGAGACAGACAGACAGACGGACAGATTGTTCATTTGCATAAAACACCATCCCAAGTTGTTATAACTGCCTGCAATTCTATTTATTCTATGCACTGCTTAAATGTTTCTGTCTTCTTGTAGATTCTCCTAGTGTTGCGCGCATTCATATTACATAATGCCCTGAACGTTTTACCTATGTATTATGTTAATCTTGGGATGTTTTTACGAAGCCGTGAACTAAGACGACAATGGATGACGGTACCCAGGCGCGTCGCTATTCTGAATCCTATTGCATTCCTAGGAAAGCGTAGTTGAATTTATTTAGCACTATTTTTCTTCGGCCGCAGTGATTTACACATTCGTGGAATTACTTCTACAGTCTGTATAAATGGTTCATTCCCTTTGTGAATAAATACTGGAAGAGCGAGTAGGGCTGCATTTCTCTATCTAAAAGGACCGTAACAAATATCAGTATTTTCACATTATTAGAAGTAGAAGTGATAGTGATGGTAAACAGTGCTGAAAATATGTCTGTCAAGTGTATGGGATAAATGGAAGTTTCTCTGTATATATGCAATCTAATTCTCATCAAACACAGATGACTCACGTAATGTTTCCCTCACCCTGGACAAGGACAAACCCTTTTGCATTTCGTAGCAGAGGAGAATAGAGGACAGAAGAGCTTTCTCCATTTACTTTCCTGAAACATATGAATGAAGATATCAACGCCAAATGCTAACACACTAAGTAAGGCAGGGCAAGGCAATGTAAACTACGAGGTGTGTGTTGACATACTAATGCTACTACTCCATTCCATTCCTACTGGAAGAACAGGACATCCAAACCAATTTAATCGGCACTTGACACACTTCACTATATTCACAATGCGTTCATTTCTTTCTTGCTAGCTGCCATCTGATTAAACAGGGCCAACACGAACAGGTATACATGTCTCCTGTCCATATTTAAGTATAAGAACTCCCAGGAGACTTAGTGAATGCATTATACATTCCTTTTAGTACTCCTATAGCAGATTGAATGAGAAAGGAAATGTTTCAGATGTAGAATTGACTTTATGCTCCAATTCTAAGCTACTACTAATGAACTGACATCACTGCAGCTATATTTGAACGCGAGCTAAATGAAGCTGTTTCTATTCATAAGACAGAAAAATGGAGGAGCATAATGGAAATCAAATTGCTCTTCATCGATTTCATCTTACTCATGTAACGTGTCTGCACAAAATTGCCCTCACAAAACCCTTTTGTCAGCAACAATTACTCCATTTTTTTCATCTTTGTTTAGTTCATCATTTGTAATAGTGTTCATCATATGTAAATCATTTCCCAGTAATTTTCCTCTCTTTCAATTTGCATCTCACACCACAATAGTTGTAAATTGAAGCTACTGTACTGTTAAATTTACAAAGCTATTGCTCACTATTATGAGTTTAACTGTATCTGCACTATTATGAGTTTAACTTGTTATTTTTCCCCTGTACTGTTCTTATATAACCCACAGACTCTGCTTCACTGAATCTTTTTTATCAACTATTTTCTCCAATAAAAAACTTAGTTTTGAAACCGGATATGTTTACCGGAAAGCTGAACTTGTATGCAGGATTTCAGGAAACAGCTCTTTGTAAACGAGTAACAGCGATAGCCTCACGTCGCCACTATGTTTAATTCAGTGTTGATGGTGCAAGTTGTTTGTGGGTTGGC
>JAAAYG020000343.1:22593-76300 GCA_009936455.2 Tomocerus minor
AAAACGACTTGAGAAAATGTTGAGTTTGAATATGATTGTGCTATCTATTGGTAAATTATTTACGGAATAGATGAGGACTGTGCGTAATAATTTGGAGAAGAAGTATAGTTTGATATAGATTATTAAAATTCAAGTCAGAAATGTCTGTAGCAATAAAATGTTTAATAGTACGGGGTACTGTGAATGTAAATAAAAAAAGGCATAAAAATATGGATGGATGTATATAAGTATGTATTTTTAAACTACGCAGATGAAAAACTTTTCTGTGACTTGGTGTACGTGTAAGGGGACCAAGGAGCGAGGAACCTATATGCGGACTGCATTGGCTAGAGAAGACCATCTCGCCTGCCAGTAAAATTAGCTTTCCACACACTCCAGTCCAGGAGAAGTAATCAAAGTGGAAGTGGAGCTCTTGTCCTGAAAAAGGATGACGAAGCATTTCGAGTTTAACTGGAGGATTCCAGTTCCAGAGCCGTTGCTCGAAGGTTGCATTGTGGATCGTTGGACTGAAGTACGTAGCTTTATACATACCTTTTTCTTTTCTTTATATAGAACATTCGTGTTTGTATCCATGTAACTGCTGGTGCTATTTAACTTTCACGATGATATCGAAGAATTTATTATTCTTTCCACCATACCATGCATTTCTCTATGTATATTTGTCATTTATACTGTTTTGAGAGATAAGCTTTTTGAATACACATTCCGGGAGTGCAACTCACTATATTACAAATAATGTGCACTTATAACTCTTGCAATAATGCACTGTGTAGTTCTTTAGTAGATTTTCTGACTTGAAACCTTTACACGTACTTAGGAATTCCTGTATTACTATTCCAACTTCCAAATGAGTGTTAGGTAGAAGGCGGGAGTTGGACAGAGAGAGATGGGAAAGAGATTTCAAGTGAATGACACTTGAAAAACGCAGCTTCGTGCTAGTTTTTCATCATGCGGTTTTATCTCTGTTTTGCACACGCCATATTATATGCGCCACTTAAGATTGTCTGCTAAATTACCTTTGGAGGGTATGTTTCATATGCTAGATTTTCTAGGAGAGAGCGCCTTCTTTCCTTTTCATGCAACTCATGAAAGCGTCACATTACCTTCCATACTAAAGCGCTTTTGGTATTAGTAAATTAGCACGAACTGAGAAAAGGATTCATAGTCGAGAAAGTTTTCTGTCAAATTATTTGTTTTCACTCTGCCCAACGTCAACCTCTGTCTCTGCTCATTTTTCATGCTCTTATACTAAGAGAAAATAACAAAGTTTTTAATGCCAAAATGGTGAAAGTATATAGTAACTCATCTTAGTACTTATTAGATGTCAATTCTATCTTCTATTCCACAGGAAAAAGATAGTACTATAGAAATCGAGCCTGAATGCCTTCTAAAAGTTGACGAGTATGGATTTTTCATGCATTGGAAAAGCGAGCCAAAGGTAAATCACTTTAACGAGTGTCATTATTTAGATTTTACTGTCTATCTTTAATTGCACTGGTGAAAGTTTTAATTTACTCTATTGTCTGTTGATTTAACTATGTAGTTTTCCTTCTCAAATGAATTCCGAATTAGCTTTTCTCCATTCTTCCTGTCCTTGTACACTAAATTGTTTTCTTTTCTGATACATTGCGGTTCAAGGAAAATTAAACTTCTCTGTTGGATGTCTGCAGTTCTTGTAGGTCTTCAAAAAGAACCCCCTAATTAAAAATGTTTTTCAGTCCTACACATGACCTTCTTTTCAGTCTTCCTTTGTTATTTGTCAAAATCTAAACTTTAAGCATTCTTCTAGAAATTATTTTATTTTATATAACAGAAATAGTTCTTGTTGGACAATATTCCTACTATGAAAACATAGCTTTTCTATTCACCAAGATGAAAAAGAGTTTCTTCGAAGACGTGATAATTAATAGGATGTATAGAGTACGTACATTTAACCTCAGCTCAACAAAAGTTTCTTCCCTGTCATCCTTCCCATTCTCCTTTCTAAGAAATCCTTCCGTCTAATTATTTCCACCCGAATAAAGTAAAATAAGTACAGCACTAATAGTAGACATGATTGATGACATTTAATTCAGCTCTTATAATGCGATATCTTCTGTTTCAATAGGAAGGAGATGTACTGGAGCTTTGTCAAGTAAACGACATCCGAGAGGGTGGAGTACCAAAAGTAAGCTATTCTCTCTGCAGATACTTATTACTGACTCATTCTGAAGTAAAACTTGTAATCTAACCTCCTCTGCTTCCTGCTCTACTTACAATTTACACGCTTAAACATCCTTCAGAAACACTAGAAATATATAGCAGGAATACTCATTACGCTTTTCAAAGTTAGTAGCTCCCAATTTCATTTAATTGGCAATTGTAAACTGTTGGACTGTGATATTGCTCTTTCTCGGAACTATTCCCGAATGAAATTAATTTGATAATACTACGTAAGACATACTAAAACAAAACTCACAACTTAATGTTTACAAGCATACAAGAAATTCTTAAATATATTTCCTAAATAACAATATGATAGCTATAAACAGGTATGTATGGAATCCAAAAAAGCATTTTTTAAATTACTGTTCTAGTTTAAACTTGCCAAGTTGCCACAAAGCATTGGAACTTAACACAGTTGCACACATTTGAACACTACATATGCGGTTTAGGTAGTAGAATCTTAAAGAGTACAGAACCTGTTTTTGTTGAATATAAAAAGGATTTTTAAGTATTAAATAATTAGTATGTGGCCTGAGAAAACTTATATGATAGCTTTTGTGACAATAATAATGACCAATTATTAGGAGTTACTAATAAAAAGGATTTTCTGTTTGGTTTTATGTATCAGAACATGGATTTTCCCAACTCTATTTACGAAAGATTTCATAGATAAATAGTTAGCCATCAGATTAACTATGTGCCGCATGGAATTAGCGAGATCAGGTCGTAGCCTTGAAGTAAATGAACAAATCTGTAATGAAATCCGCTATAATAATATCTGTAGATGATATCCATTGAACCCAATTAGTGATTTATATTTCGGGAACGACCCAAGCCACGCAAACGGCCAATACAGCTATTCATTCAGAAACCAAGTCTAGGGATTAAATATTATTTCGATGAAACAAGAATTAGCAACTTCGTTTCGTTCATTTGGCATCCAATTTACTTTTGACTTGGTGTATAAGCTTATAATCAGCATGACATTCCAGCAGCCACTACTAGGCGATACTCCTGCTTACTTATGATGCGATACTTTATTCAATAACTTCCTCCAGCCTCGACTTCCTTTGGCTATAAAAGCTTTAGTAGGCTCGGAATTTCGTTCGACAACATCGTACCACTTCCATTCTGCTAATGATACTCAAAGTGGCCAGCTAACCAAATTCGCTTGACATGACGTCAGTATACGCAGCCTAAATTACATAATTGCCTAGCTTCTAGTTAGCATATAGAATGAGGTAAAGCTGAAACTTAGTCGTTCGTATTTACTAACACTCCTCACCTATAGATACTCCTCATCTATAGATACTCCTCACCTATAGATACTCCTCACCTATAGATACTTTATGTATACTTTCGGCAAGGAAGATTAACCACTAATCATTGAAAATGCATTGATATTTACACTTAACTATCGGTTTGGTTATCCTTAGGTTATAGCACGATTAATAGCAACCATGATAATAAAAAGAGGCATTACTACTATAATGTAATCTAAATCTCATCTATAGCGTATGGTTGCATTTGTTATAATATATGGAGATAATTACGTATAAACTGGCGCGGACGGGGTAATGAATACTCATTCGATGATACACTACAGGAGAAAGGAAAGGAAAGACCTCCCACCTAATTTAATTGATAAAACAGATCCGGTTCGGAAACGCGGTTACATTATATCTAGGCATATCAAATCTACTTATAATGCTCGCTGACTTATGTACACTTCCATAACCCAGTTTGTTCCATTGTGCTCTATTTATTTTAGCATGCTCTATATAGACACGTTCTCAAGCTGCAGATACATTGTGTACTCTTTTGTAAAGGTGTATTGATGTGTGGCAGCCTCTCTCTATTAGTAGGTTGTATCTCCGGTGATGGTGATGCATCCTCGAATTCATGCGTTTCTCGATTCGATTATAGTGTAGGAATATGAGAATATGACTGTAATAATGTATTTACTGTCAATATAGATCCATTTATATAACAATAGCAATAATATAGCCTATTGTCCAAGCTCTGTAATGTGGAGTGCCAACGGTTGTCAGACGTATTTTGATAACATGAATGACCCCTTGATATTTACTAATATCTTATTAGTAGTAAGTAGCACGTCAATAATGCCATTTTGATGTTTTCGTTTTGCATTGACCCCTAATATTGATATTAGGTCAGTAGCAAGTAAAATACCACTATCACATAGTCACTTTGGTTAAAGTTTTATTCTGTACTTTTTGAAAGCATCGTGGGTAATTTGAGATGACAATTATTATAGCCTTGCAAAGTTGAATATGATAGATCGATAGATGCTCTGGTAAAAAGTTTTTTATACACATTGTTTGGTTCTCCTTTTATTAACACACCTTCATTTTTATAAAACAAAAAGCTTGCAAGTTTGTGGCACTATAGCCAATCATCTGTTATGCCATTTTGAACTATGAAATTCAGGTTTAACGATCGATCCAACTCTATGAGGCTTGGTATGGCTGCCGAATCTCCTAGGTTTGGATTGTTATCCACTAGTACAACAGATTAGTTAGCCCAATCAAGGATTGGATAATGTTCTTGTCCGAATGATGGATATTCTTGCTATGTATAGTTGACCGTCGGAGAAAGTTAACTTTCTCTTAGGCAAACAAAAACAAGCTCATCACATAATATCCCAATCTTCATACTTCATATTCCATGTAGCATATATATAATGTAATAATATATCATGCTCTTTTTAGGATCCAAGACTGGTTAGTCAGCTACAAGCAAAACATGGGGAGAATCTTGAAGAAAAATCTATAACCGTGTGCAGTGGAACAGATCTGGTCAACATCAATTACCTCCACATAGTATTCTCGGATGCTGAGACGGCTAAGGTACACCCAAACTTTGATTCTTTAACTGGAATCCTCTTTAAATAGATCAAAAAGAATGGACGGACATTGGAACACATTCATCTTAGTTCATAATTCGGCTGTACAGCATAAAAAAGTTATATTACATGTAGTAGTCTTTTCTTTTCCATCTTACGCAGCCTGCACAATATCTTATCTGGTTTACTATGATCCTGTCAAATGTGGCTTTCAAAATGGCTTATTAAGCGGAAAGCATTTGCCAACTTTTCCACGTCAGAACGAAATTGTTGATTTTCAAATCGTCATATTGCATTCATTCCTCTTTAACTCCAAGGGACAGATTTGTTTCCCGATTCGCGTGTTTACCTACACTATCAGGCATTCTATTAACGCAATGTAAAGGGTGGTTTCATGATGGACATGTACACATCGATTCATAAAAAATGCAATGATTGTTAATAGGATATACTCGTGCTTTTATGGCATGGTATATGTGTTGTACACACAACAGTCAGCAATTACTAGCTAATACTACTATTGGTACCTATTACTAGATACTGTGTTTAAATTGCTTTCTCAAAAATGAAATGACAATTTTTCATAACATTGCATTCTAGTATTGAAAGCTAATTCAGATATACATATTAAGGTTCTATGTATACATAGTTATATATCATACTATGTATACGTACTAATATGTTCAAAGTCATAACACCTACACCGAAAGGCCTACTGCAAAAAGACTGATGAAATAATACCTACGTACAATAAGACCTGCTGGCATTATAACAACTACTTGCTATACCACCTACAGACAATTGCTCAATTTATTTAATGTTTTTGCTCAAGGTAAACATTTTTGTGTCTTAAATCTCTGGAATACGTTTAGAAGTTCCCTAACCTTTCTACTGGGTCTATTTCCATTTTAATTTAGAAAAATTTATGATTCGTAATACATTTTTGTCTGCAAATTACCATTAATTACATTTATGGTATTCATATTCATAGTCATTCATGCATTCAAGCATTACCCAATTTTTCGGTAGGAGCTGATGACCAAATGACATTTATGAAATCCATTGAAATATTATTTCCTACTTTTTCCTGTGTAAGTACATTATTGCTTCTAATAGTTCACTTGTGCAGCTATACGTAAGTTTTCTAATAGACAAAGGACGGTATTGATCAGTTTACCCACACGTACCTGTATTAACTCTATGAGTTTTCTATACCTAAAAAATAATATTCAAATCAGTTGTTCATTTTCATTATTCCCTTCACCCTTTCTGTTGTTTTTCCTTCCTTCTACATGTAAATTTCAAAATACGGTAATTGCAATGGCACATTGACTGTTATTTTGCTCTTCTATCACGAAGCAAAATTTCTTTGTTGTTCCACACTACTCTGAGTCAAGCGTTTTCAAAAATGTGCAGGAAATATGCGAAAGTGTTGTGCGATAATTCGCCATTACGGGTAAGTAGTACTTTTATTAGCCAATTTCATCCGTTGTAACAAGACATAGAGAGGCTTTTTATGACAATGTGTCATTATAAATGTAATTTTGAAGATAAAAACTGCTTACGATGCCATTTATTTGAAATTATTTAGATAAAATGACAGTAAAATATAAAATTGGGTTTTAAAGTTGTTTAACGAATTAATTTCGAAATTTGTAATCAGATCATTTATAAGTTTTAGAACGTCCTGAATATCACAAAATTTAATTTGGACCGAAAAAAGTAACGGATAAAAAAGTTGCAATAAAATTAGATTTGTAGTTGAACAGGAATCGAACTCCTGATTTCCACTCTTGGAGTCAGGCGCGTTAACCACTAGGCCAAGCTGGCGCGCTTTTTAGCTTGGCTTAGTGGTTAACGCGTCCGACTCTCTGTCGGAAATCAGGAGTTCGATTCCTGTCAGTTCTCAGATACTTTTTTATGGGGATTACGCAATGTTATTATGTAAGGTAGACTAAAACGTCCGAAAATGCTGGCCAAAGTTGGACATCAATTTGTTTTAGTTTTTATTAAATTTTTTATAAGATGATGAGTTTTTTTTAATTTCATTTTTAGGAATGAGAAGTGTGTTATTATGTGTGTATTTATTAAAACGACATTTGTAATTAAAGAGGAATGATATGTTTAGCTTGTATTAATTAGTGGTTATTATTGACTGCAAACTACAGCACTTGTGTATGTTATAAATAAGAGTATGAGTAGAGTATAGTATAATGTTATGTTTAGGATGTGACTTTTGGTGAAAAGCGGTGTGGCTATACGTAGCTACTACTGAGTTCAGTTCTTATGTAGGATGGCCTATTTTGTCACTTTTAATAAAGCTATATCAATCAATCAATCAATCAATCAAGCTCCTTTCAAATTTATTTCTGCTTGTTTTCCTTTGATATTACAGTGTGGACTAAAAATCTTTGGTTTGATTTTCCACCCAAGTTATTCAATCGCAAGCATTTGATTAATTTCGAAGTTAATTGATTCTTTTTTTGAAACATCAATTTTTAGTAGTTTAATTGTAATATTAGGTGTAGTTGCTGTTTATGCTATTGACATAGGTATTAGGAGTAGGGGTTATTGCAATAGGTGTTATAAGTTTATAACGAGTAGGTCTTATTGCAAGTAGGTATTAATGCTATTAGTAGATCTTTTTGTAAGTACAGGTGTTATTTCATCGGTTTTTTTGCAGTAGGTCTTTCTGTGTGTCTAATTTATTGACCTGATACCATACATAGTTAATGTACATGTAGCTATGTTTACCTACAGGCACACATGTGAATATTGTCGAAGTGAATAAATGACTAACCAAAGAATGTTGACCACAGTAAAAATGGACGCGTATATTGAGTCAAAAATGGCAAATTACAACCAATAAAGAGCCAGTTTGATACACTTGTTTAAACTTAGTAATATTCACACCGTTACTTAGCGGATGCAGATATAATATATAGAAATGCAAGAAATAAGCTAGAAATTGATACAAAAGTGTTTAAATATATTTGATCAGAAATCCATATTAAAAAGATTTTTGTTGCTAGTTGAGTGTCAAGTTACATACAACACCTTGTACTAAATTGGCTATGATGTAATTGTAATGCAGATTTGGTTAGAAGGAGTTAGAAGAATTACTCACAATGTGAAAGCGAACAATATCTGTCCGATGACCTGTCTCAAAAAGCAGTAAGTCCAAAGCCGACTTGGTTTGCATGTTTTATGCATGAGCGCAAAATGATTTGAAGTTGAAGCAAAGAACGATCTTATTGTCAGTTCTCTAAAATAATCTGGGCATGAGTGCAATTTAATTTATTGAAACTCTTTAGCTTATTTTTCTGTTCTCAATTCAGCGTATCATCCTACAGCCTTTTTATTTCTCAATGTTGTCCATTATTTCAATTTTGTACATGGTATACAGTAGGAATGGTGAACTACGAGATAAATAACAATTGGTATTATAGATTAACCTTTTAGTAATATACGAGTACATGATATAATACCCATGGGTAAATTAGCTAAGGTTCAATGCGACATTACATTAGGGATAACACTTTTTAATACTATTAATTATGCATGCGCATGTACAAATATGCAGATGCGATAGAATATAATAGCCCTATATATATATACTAGATATGAAGTGTTATTTAATTGGATAACATCATACACTGTCGTATGTGTGAGAGAAGGAAAATAATTAAGAAGCCTCTGCAAAGGCGGAAGCTCTACAAAATGTCTACGAGTAGCAAGTAATAAGTTTTCGCATATAGTACAATATAAGGGTGTAAGTAAGGTACCTATTTGAAACATTACCTGCATTGCACATTTTCGTCAGACATTTCATAGTGTAAATCCTGGTGTTTATGATCCATCCTGCATGAAAAGAACCTAATGGTTGATGACCCAAATTTTATGTCTAATAAATAATTTATAATCCAAGTGCTAATAGAATTGCTTCTACTTATAACAATGAAAGAGAGCTTAACCTAGATTTCATTTCTAAACTTTTCCGGTCTTACATTTATTCCTCATATTAATTCAGCATAGATGCAGATGTAGCAATAGTGATTTCGCAAGAATAATTAAGGATTAATGAGCTTTACATATGGTCGGACTCCGAGAAGCATGCCCCGAAGAGTCCTTCGTGAGGAGGAATGAATCATTTTGTAGATTTATTATTTATATGCTTCAAACTTTATAATGAACACTACTCTGTGATATTTCTATTGTATTATAGTTTATTTAACTTGAGAATGTCTATTATGTTTTAACGAATGAATACATATTAAATTTGTGTGCATGCATTTCAAAGTTGATGCAGAAACCTTTCCAACGGACTTGTGAGGAAAAGAGTGTATATATATTTAGTTCTGTTGCTGAATGAGTATTGTTATGATTTATTTATCTGCTCCAGATCTAGTTATGTATCTCTTGGAGTGAAAAGTTAATTTTGCTAATGAATTTACTTTTCTATTGTTTCTGTGTATGATTATTTGTTGCATTTTAGGCATGGCAAGCCGGCTTACGTGCTCTAACTCATAATAACAAGATGAATAATGTGTGTCCCAGTACCAATCTCATGAAGCAGTAAGTTTGATTGTCATGAATTGAATGCTATGTTTCAGTGTAATCAAAGCAAATGGCATTTACAAAGACTTGATCCATGTCTTCTGTCTGCAATGTGATTTTCTGTAACCTATAAGCTTTGCATTTTGTTTCTGTATGCCAGAAGTAGATCCGATTCCTCTTTGAACCCAAATCAACTGATTTCAGTAATTACATTAGTTAACTAACCGTGAATGCAACCAGCTAGTTTTATATTTTAGCTTCTATCTCTTAGGACTATCACCTTGCTTTCCTTTGTACATCTGTAGAAAATATTCACATCTAACGTACTAAAATCTACAGTTACATTAGTATTATGGGACATTTGTAAACTATTTATATTTGACATTATTGCTTGTGCAATTTGCTAGTAGATTATATCTAATAAAAGCCGTTATGGGAAAACGAATTATCTCTAAAAGGTCACAGCTTAACAGCAGATTAATTTTTGCCTTTGGATTTGTTTTTACTAACGTAGGCTCTAATTGAGTTTATTTGTGAGGCTGACGTATTAGCAATTTTCATGACATTTGACATTAGGACAACGAATATTGCTCAAAAAGTATCAGTGCCTACAGGATAATGCCTTGGTAAGGATAAACGTGAGTACATGCAGAGGTGGTAATAATTAATTAGCCAAATGGCTAGGATCGGATGTAATTAAGCCTTCGCTTTTAATCTAAAATAAATGTATGGGCAATGTAAAACTTTGGTGCATGGATCCTTTTGCTAAATAGAACCGAAGGGAAAGAAATGAATCCGGTTAGAACGGAAATGTGAAAATTGAAACTGATATACATATACGTATGTAAACTTTTGTTCTATAAGAACTGACTATAGTTTCTGTTTATAACGTAACATTTATCCCGAATTAGCACAGAAGGCTACGTTGACAAAGGTTTTATGCAATAGCTATGTTTTAAGCAAATACTGCAGAGGAATTTCGGTGAATCCAGTCTCTGGAATGAAAATGCTAATTTAATATTATTTCATCTTGTTAGTTCTATACGGTTAAATTTGGTTTTCTTGATTTCCGCAGAGAGTGCAATGCAAACCACATGAAACAAAACGCAGCAATGATAAAGCAATTGTAAATATTTCATAGTTATCCAGAATTTCAGTCTGTAACCTACACTATAAAAGAAAATGGTTCCATTTCCTGGAATAATTTACTATCAACAGAGAACTTATTTTACTTGTAATGTTCTACATTGGATTGCAATGGCAATAGAATTTATTTGGTGTCTGGATAATTATTTGCTTCAAAATAAGTAAATACCTAATACCTACTATATATATCTTTCCTTCGTTTTTTTATTTGGAGAAAGTCATAAAGAACATTAAGAATATTTTGAAATATTAAGGGACAGAAAAATAGATACGCTATAATAGCAAATCCAGAGAAAATGAAACAACGGTATTTTCGAGACTAGGTGGGGACGATATGGATATGGGCAGCATATTTCTACGAAATATAGCTGGATAAAGCCATTTGAGCTGAATGTAGAATTACTTGCTGGTGCTTGAGCTTATCTTTTGCTTGTGGATATTAGTGAGGGTCACTAATTTTGGCTCATGATGGTAGAGAGAAACAATAAGAAGAATAATAAATGACTGAATGGGTGCTTAAAGCAGTAAACTTTCAGTGGCTTTTTAATATTTTAAAGAAACTAGAGTCGAACAGAAAACAATGGCAAACTTCTCTCTCTCTCTTAAGTCTCTTAGTACTCGTATGCTTGAAACAAGATTAGGTTCCTTGCAAACGTGTTTACGAGATAGGAACGTATGGAGAACAAACCATATTACGCTATGGTAAGTTAGTTTATTAAAGTAGTTTGATACTTATTGTTAACTTTTTAGTTGTTGAGAATATGCCTGAGGCTTCGGATTAATAAGATGGGCAACTTTCCAAGCAAGAGACTAACTAATTAATGTTTTGCTTTATTACTTGTATTGCATTTGCTTAGATAAAAGTTCTGCTGGTTCATGCTATCCATCTAATTTTGTACCTCCGTTATACTTTAGCATGTAACTAACTGAACTGTCAGTTCAGCTGTGAAACCACAAAAAATAATTGTTGATCTGCTGTAGCCTGAAAATGATGTTTTAATTGTTAGCTTATAATATTAATTATACATACTAGAGAGTAGTTTTCCCAATTGGGATTTCTTGATTCATTTCGTCAGCTTCTGTACTCTGGGAGAATAGCAATGTTGGTGAAATGATATTTTACAAATGTATCTATCTAAATTTTCAGTTGGATGCGATTGGGATTCATGACTGCTCCGAATGGCAAAGTTCCCGTTAAAGTCATTGCCCGTACGTTCGCATCAGGGAAGACGGAAAAGTTTGTGTACCAATGCTTGTCTGAGTTGGAACTCGCTAGTGAAAAGGTAAGTGAAAGTCTCTGGACATACATGCGATTCTGATTTACTAAAATTCACCGGAATAATCCTAAAAACATACATAAAATCGATACGTTTGTACGGGAGAAAAGAAAAGTTAACTAATACTTATCACTAATGCTCTAGGATCTATTAAACTTTAGCTCCTTGTTAGGAGCACTACAGATAGAAACTTCAACGTAATCCTTACGTGCACAAAAAGTTTCCTAGTGCCTTTGAGCATCTGCTTTTCAAAAATTTCTCAGAAAAGATATATTAAATAACATAGAAACGATTCTGAAGTTGCATCTGTAAAAGAGATAGAGCACAGGATCACAGTTACAGAACACGGCAAAAATATTTGTAAATCACGGAATGTTATTGGACATACTTTTTTCACGCATCTATAAGGAATATGCTACCTTCCTACCTATAATAATACTTGTTATAAGAAAGATACTTATTTCAACCAGATCTTCAGAATCATGTAACAATGAAAGAGAAGTTTCTATTCACTGTTATGTTTAGAAAGGACTTCGGTGCAGATTAGATGTCACAAAAATGTTATTTGATCAAGAACCTTCCTTTGTTGGTGCGAATATATTCTCACCTTTAAGCATTTTTTGAATAAACCTTTTTGATTTTACTTTAGAACGATGTGATTGAGCCTGCCGACTTTACTTTCGAGAAATTCGTTACCTTATACCATAAGATATGTCCTCGGAACGACATTGAGGAGCTTTTTCAGTCCATGTAAGTAAAAATGTCTCCTGTCACTTTAATCCTTAAAATGAGATGCTACTCAGCACTACATGTCATCAGAAGTAGTTTCGCTCGAAAAGAGCTTTCATATATTATGTATACCTATATAGAGTGTAGTAGATACACGGTTTGGTCTCGCTCACTTAAAAATCATAGAGCTACTTCTTGCCATCACTTTCCTTTGTCTTTAAATTTTGAAAGATGGAAGATAACAACACACTTTTCTTATTTTCACATCGTTGGTTTGATCTGATCGCAGCTAAATATAGCTTCCACGTATATCATGCACCCAATGGACCTGTATAGCATGAGAACTTGCATATTATACAAAGATTGTACAGTAGGAACAGCTGTTTTCCGTTCGTCTGTCCCACGGTCTTTTTGCTTGCGTATTCATAGTAAAACATAGTTAGCCACTTTATTCATGTGTCTTAAAAGTTTTAGGTCATACCCGATATTTTAACAAAACCCTAAGTGATTCTCAAGCAACGTGAAGGATAAAATGCAGTATGTAGAGCATGTAACTGATGCTGAACAAATGCAGAATTTTAAATGTTGAAACTTATGTGTTCATAATTCATTTTTCCAATTTCACTGTGAAAATGGCATCAACTTAGCTGACTGTTACTACAATAGTAACCTAAATATGATCCATCTCTCACTGACTATTCTTTGTCTGGCGTTTTCGTTACATAATGCTATCCCAGCTTCAAGGCTTTTTCAATATTACTATATAATCTTTTGTCTATGTATATAGAGCGTTACATAATAATAAGCAACCCATAATCCATTATAGTAAAGAAATTTTGTATGCACACTGAATATAAGAAAATCCCTGGGGGAGCCACTTATTTAGGCATAGAAAATTTGAAATTTCGTTGGTGCCTGCAATGAATATCGAGGCGTAAACTGCGTAAACATGATACTTGACGATTTTACATCGGAAAATAACCAGAAAATTGGATTTTGTGTGTAGTTACCTGAATAAAGGAAGAATATGATAAAATATCATAAAATTGATGGCTGACTACGATAAGGTCTTACTGTCATTAAGGTGGCTATTTTGGAAGGAATAGGAAAATTTGTCTAATTTTCTTTGTGGCTAATCAGTTTTTGATTTAATTTTGTTTAGTACAAAGGGGAAAGCAGACTACATCGAAATATCCCAATTTATCTACTTTTTGAATGAGAAGCAAAGAGATCCCCGACTGAATGAGATCTTATATCCATTATATAATGAAAAGAGGGCGTCCGAGATAATTCAGAATTATGAGCCTAACGACGAGATGAAGGCGCAGAACCGTATAAGCCGAGAAGGACTGATTAGGTACCTTATGTCAGACGAGAATGCTCCAGTGTTCCTTGATAGACTAGATATTTACATGGATATGGACCAACCTTTGTCTCACTATTATATCAACTCTTCACACAATACATACTTGTCGGGAAGACAATTCGGTGGCAAGTCTTCCGTGGAAATGTATCGGCAAACTCTTCTCGCCGGTTGTCGGTAAGAAAATCAGAAAATCTCGCTTTCTGTCTTCTCAGCCCGTCCTTCTCCTTCAATCTCTTTAGAATGCAAATCTTCGCACACAGCTCTCTCAACTCCTCTGCCGACTGACTCATCAAGTTAGCTCAAGCTCAGCAACCATCCCCTCCTCCCAAGCCGATTCTCCTTCCCTTTCATCAAAGCCAAACTTAACACTTCAATGCTCACATTTCACTCTCCTTTTCTCTGTTTCATTTCCAAGATAACAAATCGTTGGACACTTGATCTCTTACGTAAATACGTATGAACGAACATTGCGTCCTTCCAGCAAATATTCTTTAGATATCCAACTTCAACTGCAACCTCGCAGCGCGAACACCAACTTCCTTCCATACTCACTTTCCTCCTTCTTCTTCCTCTTATTTATTTAGTTCCTATATAGTGAAAGTCTAAACTGAATTACCCAGCAACATAGCCTAAATTTGCTGAAGCTTCGTTGCTCCCATTTTTATTACCGTTTTTTAGAGTATCATGCCCGCTGCACTTGTCATTCTTTATACCTGTTCTTCAAGGACGTCTAAAAATCTCTGCTTCTTATACAATGCTCAATATGATTTAATATTATTTTGACCTTGTAGGCTGTCTATTGAATTCTTATAGAAATCTTATAGAAATTGAAATAGGAAACAATTTTATGAAAATCATTTCGCAAAAAACAAACTGAAATTAAATTATTTCCAACAGATGTGTTGAGCTTGACTGTTGGGATGGAAGGGATAACGATGAAGAGCGTAAGTTTCCTCTTTTTTCCCCACAATGAAATATATTTTTAGAACGAAGATGATCCCTTTAAAGATTAACACCTTCACAAATAGTGTTTTGCGCGGGAATAATTATGCAATTGTTTTTTATGGCATACAGCTATCATTACACATGGAAAGGCGATGTGCACTGACATCTTATTCAAGGTACGTTTGTTTACATTTGGGATATTATTATTGACTGTTTCCTTTAGGGAACTAGAGACTTCAAAGTGTTAATAAAACGGTCACCTTGTTTCTTATTGCTACTCGTATAATTGAAGTCATTTGGTTTTAATGAGGGTCATAATGCTTTCATTTGATGACGACACGACTCCAGGTTGCAATTTGAAACCTACATATACTCATATAAGTATGTAATTATATTATAGCTATAGAACATTGGTGCGACTGAAGAAATTTAGTTTGCATCTCGACTCTTCTCCTCTTTTCGTCAGTAATAGCAGCTTATTACGAACTATTCTTCACAGTCTCGAGCCACATGGGTAAATACTGAGCAGATAGGTTAATGTAAACTAGTATGTGGTTGTAAATAAGTGGAAAGCCAGTTTGGAGGTGTATGGTCACACCGTGCACACTGTATCAAGCTCGTTTACACTCAGTTGATATTGGTATTTGCTTACTTGTCTTGGGATTTCGTTTCCTAAACTGACACACTGCAATGGCGAATGGCTGAAAGTTCTGAGAGCAAATGGAGTTCGGTAGGTAAAAGAGATCTTACATAAAGCAGTCACTTTGCAACTCAAAATTTATTTGGCTCCTCTGACATTTCAGCGAGGAACTTAAATATACTGAGTCGTAAAATCCCGTCGGAGTCCCATGACATTTTTATGAGAAACCCGAACGATCCAGTTTGGGAAGCAGACGATATTCACTCTTGTCTTAATGCCTTCAGCAAGCTACTTATATTTGAACCTTGAGAACTGAAACTACTTCCAGTCAACAGTATCAAATATCTACTAATCTTATAGACAGTCAGGGAAAATTCCTCCGTGCCCGACAAGCCAAATAGTTACCAACTATTTGATCACCTCTAACTACGTACTAAACTAACCTATTACAAAAGTAGACATCTTTTTATTCAATAATACTTATAGCCTTTCTAAATAAAAGCTCTCATAATGCACAAATTGTTCTTCTATCCATTGACCTTGTACAAGTCATATCATATAGACTCACTCAAGTATGACACGATGTGCACACCGCATACGTATTATCAAATTTCTCAACCTCTACTCGGTTGGCTAAGCTGTAAAAATCGAAATGACCATCGAAATGTTTGACAGTTCAGTCATCCCTTCCACTAACAGTTAAGTGAGAGTGAAAAGAATTCTATTTTTCCTTTTATTGCTTTAAAGACTCTCATCAGTAGTTCTGTCTGATTGTTATAGTTGTCGTTATGAAAAATCGATTGCTTGAAAAGGAAAAAAATGCGATTTCTTCAGAGCCAATGCTTTCTCTAATATACTGAAATTTTTAAACGGCTAAAAATATATCACAATGTAGGAAATCTAGTACCCCTACTTTGAGAAGGTAATTTATTTTGAACCTTTAAAAATGTTCGATTAGTTATTTTATAGAGGAAACTCACAATTGTGTCCATAATCTGAGAATCGAAATCCGCTATAGAACAGTTTTAGATGTTATATATATTTTTTTATATATTTTTTTGGTTTCATATCCCATTGCCCCAAATACGCAATATTTTCCTTCTCTGTAGGCTCAAATCAAACTTTCACTACTTTCATCAGTAAATAGTTTGGAGTTTTTGAACAACTTATCAATTATGGGAATACAACTAGCACAGACGGAAATGAAGTGCTAGAAACTACATCTGCAAAGTGACGGTGTTGAGTATGCATATATTATTATTGTTGCGGTTTGAATGAGATCTATATCTGCTGATGAATAGTTGTAACAAAAACTTTTGTAAAGTAACTATATAATTATACATAAGTATTAAGGAAGACGTTCCAGTGCATGACTAGTTTTAGAGATAGAAAGTAAGTGAAAGACATCTATTGCGGATGCGTGGTAAAGATAGGAAACCCTTATATGACAATATACATACATAGAGAGAGAATGTTGTAATAGATTTTCTGATTTGAAAAGATGGTTCGAAGTTTGCCCTGCTTTCTATCCATTATTTTAGAAAATCAAACCCGGTGACCTAAAAAAGAGTTGGAGGATGCTTGGAGAAAGTCCAATAGCTTTATTCAAGATTATATTGGAATCTTTGCTAATATCACTTTGCCTCTCCAGATAATAGTTTAATACTCTAATGGAAGTATAGAGGAGAGTTGGATAAGTACCCTAAAGTCTATAAGTAAAGATATGACTCAGTCACTTAGGATATCGTTAGATCAGTAGTAGGATGTTGAGGGAAGCAAAAAAACAGCGATTTGGGCGCCTGGAGAAAAGTTGATGCGGCACGGAAGATTGTTCGGCTGCTAGTTGGTTTTAATGTCGATGTATGAACTGACCTCGTTCAATTTTACATTAAGCTTTCGTTTGGATGAAATGAGGCAAACGGTGAGTACGGAGAAAGTTTTGACGCTTTTCTTGTTTGTTGATGCACAGGATGTAATCCACGCTATTCGAGACACGGCCTTTGTCACCTCAGACTACCCAGTTATACTTTCCTTTGAAAACCATTGCTGTAAAGCTCAGCAGTACAAACTGGCCAAATATTGTGATGAGATTTTCGGAGACCTTCTACTTAGAGAGCCTCTACCAGATTGGCCTGTAAGTTTTCTCACCTTTCTCTCCTTTACACATTTTTTAGACTACACACACGACAGTCATGCTCAACTTTGAGAAAAGTTCTTCCACGTTTTATGCTTTACTACAAATTAAATGGCACGACAGAAATACTCAACGCGTTTCGTAACTTTTTAAGGAGCTTTTGTACAAGTTGTGCGTGATGTATAATCAATTTTACATTGACACTAGCACTGTGATGTGGTTTTCATTCAGTTTGACATTAAATAGAAAAGAGAAATAGTCTATTTAACTTTTCGGATGATCGCTAGGGATCTTTAGGGAAATTCTGTGAACCATGCGTGTATATGCTAAATTTTTTGTATGTAAGTTGTTGGAAAATCGATATTAATTTTTTTAGTTGGAACCAGGAGCTCCACTTCCTCCTCCTAGTCAGCTGAAGCGGAAAATCCTAATCAAGAACAAACGACTGAAACCGGAAGTTGAAAAGCAA
This sequence comes from Tomocerus minor, assembly GCA_009936455.2. NCBI lineage: Eukaryota > Metazoa > Arthropoda > Collembola > Entomobryomorpha > Tomoceridae > Tomocerus > Tomocerus minor. The sequence continues at coordinate 40,928 of JAAAYG020000343.1, forward strand.
GAGTTAGAACTATTTCTTAAGGGTCAGTTTGTGTTGACGGATGACGAACCAAAGGAAGATGCTTCTGCAGCTGATGCCGGTCCACCAGAAGAAAAGAAGGTTCCATTTTCACTTTGTTCATTGTTTTCTCAAACTACTAGCTATCAAAAAGCTTAAGTCAATTTAGCATTCGCTACGAAAACCCCATTCTTTGTTAATGAACTCGTGTACATGTCAAGTTAATGTCAAAACACATTAAGTAATGAGTAATAAACTAGTAGTTACTCATTTTTGTGGAATCTTTAGGTGTATCAACGCTAAAAATATATCTCGTAATGTCTGAAGTCACTTGGGGCCAAATGACAAATGTTAAAAGTAATAACTAATGTAATTTAGGAGTTCACTTCTAGCTTAAGCAACTTAGCAAAGTAGATCTAATAAATAACGAAGAAGGGATACTATCGTTATCCTGTTCTATCTTTCTATATCTGAAAAAAATATAGTGAGATAAAAACGTTTGCTAGATAGAATTCTTTGTATGAATCTTCTTGGCCTCCTTCTGTAGTGTAAAAGCTTTAAGTATAGCTGATGTAAGATTGTACAGAAGTAGCATGAAACTGAATGTAAATATCCTTTTTATTTCTTTCACAAGATAGCTTAAGTCACCCCAAGGGAAGCTATGACTTTATGTTAGGCATAGCATAGTTCCGACAGACAACTGAAAGCAGGATGCCATATTCTGCGTATTTCTTTTTGGCTGACCAAGTCATGGCAAAAAAAATTCAGTTGGTTGACCTAATTCTCTGTAGTTAAGGAAGAATAATATATGTACGTGTATTACAATGGTATTACTGCTGACAGGAGGAGCCATTGGTCGTGGGCCAGGGACCAGACAATGTACCTACTGCAACAACTTACACAGGATCAACACTAAATGTTCACCCTTGGCTCTCGTCGATGATTAATTACGCCCAGCCGATCAAATTTCAGGGTTTCGATGCAGCAGACAGTATGAACATTTTCATTTTCTCTTTTTTACTTTCTATTGTATTCCATATTATAATAGAAAAACACGCTTAGGGTTGTATTCTACACTATTAAAATTCACTGAAGGATAACTTGATTTAATTATATGCTATGTCTGAAGGTACAATGCATAATAGTTTAAAATTTTGTTTTAAAAGTTGGCCACTTCTATTGAATGGGAATGGGAACAATACAAAACAAAACTGTTAGCTGTAGGGCACAACATGGATGTTTTTACGTCATATTTTCCAGTTTTCTAGATTAATTTTTGTGTTTGGTGAATAGCGTTAACTTGTAGTGAATGTAATACGTGTATTCATAATTGCGAATTTGTAAGATATGGTATGCTACACTTTCAGTAAGGATAAGATAAGTACGAATAACAAAATTCAAGTAAAACGTTATAATATTTCACAATTTACAGTTTTATTTTCATGATATCTATAGCTTATAAAACTCAGGGTAATTATGCTCTAATGATTTCTGTAATTACATAAGGATGATTATACTTTGAGTTCAGTTTGAATGCATGGGATAGCTAGAGGCATAAATTTCGCGGAATTGTTGACTTTCTAAGCTGAGACGTAAAAAAGAGAAGGATGGAATAAAAATGATTTTCGTTATTTCCCTGACAGAGAGAAACATCCACCATAACATGTCGTCATTTGCCGAAACTGCTGGATTGGGGTACCTGAAAACTCAAGCAATCGAGTTCGTGAACTATAACAAGCGTCAAATGAGTCGAATTTATCCTAAAGGAACGAGAGCTGACTCTTCCAATTACATGCCTCAAGTGAGATTTTATTCTTGTTTTCAAGCATTTCATCTTGACATACCTATATTATCAATACTAGTAAGCTGATATTTACTACTCTCACAATAATCATCTCTAAAGCCATACCTATAATAAACTTTTTACCACTGTAAATAATAATACACGTTTTTTTTTTCAATTTCCGAGTTTCAAAAAGTTTTTGCTGATTTATCATGATTTATGATTATGCCGTCTACAGACTGGAAAATACTAATGACTCGAAAAGGCGGAATTGAGTGTGTGTATCTCTATGTTATGAAGGGAAGGGAATTAAATAGAACTATTCCTATTGCTATACTCTTAAAAAGTGATTTATATACTGGCTTCTGTCGCCGCCTTGAGAGACACGATAATTGGGTCGCATGTCAACTTATTGCTTTATCTTGCTCACTGATTTTCGACTGTAGGTTAAGTAGGGCATCAAAGCAGTTGATTTCTGCAATGCTTGATTTTGTTTGCTGACTCATGCCCTGGCACGTTGTACACGATTTACAGATCTTTTGGAACGCTGGATGTCAAATGGTGTCTCTGAACTTCCAAACTCCAGATTTGCCCATGCAACTCAACCAAGGAAAGTTCGAATACAACGGCAACTGTGGCTATCTTCTGAAACCGGATTTCATGAGGAGACCAGACAGGAACTTTGACCCCTTTGCCGAATCGCCCGTTGACGGAGTTATTGCCGCTCAGTGTTCTGTACAAGTAAAAAACTCATTTATTCTACTGTAGAACTTTACACTCACTATTGTACCCTTTTAAATCAATACTTATGTAAATGTTTTACATTGTCGCTAACAAATTTGAGCCAAAATAAGCATATATCATAGTTTTTCAACATATTTTTCGTCCATTTAGTAGTATTCATATCATAAATATTTGCGGAAAGTATTTTTTTGAGTAGGGAAGTAATGAATAGATCTAAATCTAGTTTGTGTATTAAATGAAAAAGTTTGAATTTTTATAGGTTATTGCTGGTCAATTCTTGTCTGATAAAAAAGTCGGCACGTACGTCGAGGTGGATATGTATGGTTTGCCAACCGACACTATCAGGAAGGAATTCAAAACACGAACGATTCCAGCGAATGGTCTTAACCCCATTTACAATGAAGATCCGTTTCTCTTCCGAAAGGTCGAATTTCTGTTCAGATTGTTCCTATATCGATCGAATAAGATCATGAAACGAATTTAGTTATTATATGATACTATTTTTCTATTGTAATTCTCAATAATGTGAGCAAATTGCTTTAAAAAATTTTCTATAAGGCCTATCATTTTAACAATAATTGAATTTGGTATTAAAATATAAATCTTCAAATTTTTTACAGGTGGTTCTTCCAGATCTTGCAGTTTTGCGTTTCGGTGTTTACAACGAAGATGGGAAACTGCTCGGCCAAAGAATTCTTCCTCTAGACGGTCTTCAAGGGGGTTACCGGCATATCTCGCTGAGAACAGAAGCCAACTTTCCCATGTCGCTGCCAATGTTGTTTTGCAATATCGAGCTAAAAATTTATGTCCCCGACGGGTTTGGAGGTATGGGAGAACGTGCTTGAAATGCTAAATATGTTGTTTTATCCCAAACATTGATTATTATTCAGAGAGTGAAAGTTTATTTGGATTTTAGGGATAGCAAGAAAACTTTTGTAGCATGGTCAGTGAAAGATAGAAAGAGGATACTGTATAAAGGATTTTCCTACAGTTGCATCTTCATTTATTTGTTAAAACTTTGGGGAGGGAATAGAATTTCTAGTAGTAAACACAATGAATCTTTTTGACAAATGATTTTATACAGGAATAAGTACCTAAGTGATATAGCCTACATTTCATGATAGTATTACGTAGACTGCATCATTTGTCAGAGCGTCTACATCACACACTTATCTTTAGACAGTTTCAATTATGGGGAATGTCATTTTACTTCTTTTCATACCTACTTTACTTTAATATAGACTTCATGGACGCGCTGTCAGACCCAAGAGCCTTTCTGTCTGCCCAAGAGAAAAGAGCTCAACAAATGAAAGCTATGGGAATTGAAGAGTCGGATATTAGCACGAAAGATGTGAAAACAGGTAACGCAACGTCTCAAGCTGGAGGTGGTGCCAAGAAAAGCGAAGGGGTTCGTTTTCAAGACGAACCAAAAGGTACATCAAAAAAGCTCAATGTTTCATTGTAGGTAGTTTTTAAGCTTGGGTTTTTGCTCTGCGTTCTTTTAGTTAAAAGTGGAACATGGAAAGAATACGGCTGCGTTTATAAATGGCTTTTAGACACATTACCGCAGGACTATGGCTGGGCAAATATATAGCTCAGTCATTCCTTCTAGATTTAGTTTCGTTTTTCTGTTAGCAGCAGGGAGTCTCACGGCAATCCTTCTTGTTAGTTTTTACGTGAACCAATTCCGTTGTTCATATCTGCATTTTCTTCAAGAGTGGGAGCCAAGAATTTACATAGGAACACAAATTTCCCCATTTCCCTTTACATGCAATGTTATTTCAGTAGGAACTGCTACTATTGCTTTAACTCTGTAAAAATAGAGAAGAGAAACGTTTGTGAGCTATTCTGGTGACAGACGAACCTCAAAAGTTGAGCTAACTCACATTGTCGACGGTTAATAGTCAATCGCAGATATACATATGGACGTAAGTACTTATTGTGCAACATGCAGACGATGTGAAGAAAAAATTCAGGGCAAGGCAACTCAGATCAAAATGAGTGTTAACAATAACCATTTTCCTTCGCTCTTTTCTTTGAGTGATATTATTGCAGTCGGAAAGACTAATGTGCACAGACATGCAAGAGGTTGAGAGAAAGTAAACTTTCTCTTTCCCTCTATACATATACAATATTAACTGTATAGTTCTCGTCTCTAGCACGACTCTTTCTTTACTGTAACTCTATTTTTTGCCTCTACCTCATTTGTGTATGTAATTGTGTGTTATATATGCTCCTATCCTTGGATATATGCTCTATGTACAATCGGTTTTGAAAAAAAAAACTGTTCATCTTAGTTTTGGCATCTCTCCACTTATGTTTTAGGCTACGAAACTAAGAAATGGCCTAAATGTACTCTTATATTCACCCTACTTACTATATGGTGTACTGCTCACTGTTCTGTACATCTGCTTATCAAAACTGAAGATATATACTTATGCTGTGGAACTGTCTAAAGGGTCACGATTTTTGGCATAATGCTAGACGAAGGAAACAGAGAGACTCGTCAAACATGTACTTACGTAACTACCATTAGTGAAGGTAGTGATATCAAAGAGGGAAAGTATAGTACCTAAATAATGTATAGTATAAAGTATGTGGTCCTATGCATAATGTATATATCTCTCAGTGTGCTTTCACCATATGTTTTCTTTATCGATTTTATTCTTCAGTTCAGTTTCTGTATACTTCCTTCCCTTTCCTCGGCTTCCTAGTTGTTGACGCTGCATTTGTCTGTCGAGATCTGCGAATTTATTCACTTTCTCACACCACTGGAAATACTTTAGTAGTAACTAAACTGCATGACATACAGACGACTGAGTGTCTTCTTGCGACTCTTAAACCGCTCCTGGTAAGTACAGGAGGGTTCAGTCTTCAATATTATTTCCCTTGTTCGGATTTTCTACACAACCAAAGAATAAGCGTCGTTTGGTCTACTAAAAGAAAAATACAGCTCTTATCACAGCTCTATTTTTCTTCGAGATCCCTCTTTATTCTTAGTCGAGTGAGCCCATCTCCTTTCTCTTCCTAAGAATCTCAATCGCTTTTCCCTGGTTTGCTCCATTAGTAGCTTTTCTTCCCCTTCACCAATACAGAAGGTAAAACTTTCCACTTTAAAACAACTAACACTTATGTTATGACGGAAAGAGAAGATTTTACTCTTGGAAGGATGGACAAGTCATTCTTCATCCCAATGTAGACTATTTCCACAGTGGAGAGAGCTTATCCAACTATTATGTGTTGGCGTTGGCAAGCGCCGACAGCCTATTTACTATAGATATACAGCTCCCGAGTCCCGTGTTACACTAAATACTTTCACTATATCTACTACATTAATACTTTCACTAAAACTACTACAAATAGACAAATAGCAGCAGTAAGTATCTCGGTTGCTTTCTCTACGATTTGATATATTAACAAACAAAGTTCAACGAACGACAACAAATTTTGCTAACATACTTTATTCTACACTTCTCTTCTTGTTATTAGTTCTTAGAAATAGTTTCATTACTAACTTTTAATTACTTTCTCTATTAGGGAGTAACTCTACTATTTGTAGAATTTTACAAGTTTTATGATATTACAAATGTTTATGGATTTGTTCTGTAACATTTTACGGCAATCTACTGAGTACTAAAGCCACCAATTTTACATTCACGAAAAATTCTTGAAATCGCACGATCACAAAATACGACGGCCCTAGTAGTTTTGAAAGCTGTAGCTCTTTATCTTCAGTCTTTTAATTGTATTATCATTTAATTATATGCATTACAACAGTCGGAACTCATGCTCACTGCTACCTATGTACTGAATAACCACAGGCAAATTGTGAAACACAAAAATTGCGTTTAAAGTAGACTGCAGATGAGGATGACAGTTACTCAACAAAAAGTATCACATAGCCCCTTTCTTGTAAATTGACAATGGCGAACGATGCTTTAGTGTAATATGTACGTACGATATTTTCGTTTTTACAGATTCTACAAAAAATAAATGCCATAGTATATCATTGATGCATGGTATTCTTTCCAAAAGTTCCCACTTAGCCTTAATTATCCGTGTACTTAAAAACCGCCGTCTTTTTACAGAGGATATCAAGTTTGAAGTGATAACAGCTGAAAGTCTCCGTGCAGAAAAGGGCTACGCGAAGGCAACAAAAAAGCAACAGAAGGAGCTTGATTCCATGCGTAAACGACATCACAAAGAAAAGCTTCTCATCCAAAAGAGCCAGTGTTTGTCGATCGAGAAACTTATCAAAGGCAAACCGTGAGTTCCAAAACATTTTTAACAAAGCTATAATGTTTTATCTTCTATAAAAACAAGAAAATGTCTGCTGGGTATCAATCTTCGTTTGGAACTTTACGTTTATATTTGTGAACCATTGCGTGAAAGATTACAAAACTGTGTCAGTTCATTTACTTATTGAAATATTTGTTTAAAAAAATCCAAATGCAGGACAGACATAATTCAGATATCATTAAAAACTCAAGAAACACACTTTAATAATTTCGACAGTACCAGTAGCACCACTGTTACTATCGGGTTTGCGTTAGTTCAGATTTCCCAATTGCCCCAGTACGCACAGATATTTATCTAGATTTCATGATTATCCGCAAATACAATTCAAAAATAAACCTGCGGATGTAATTAGTTTATTTTTTCTTGCCATGCGGTGTATTTACTTAGTGAATAAAAGCCTTTTACGAATTAAATAAAAAGTAATATCTGAAAATATTATGAAAATGAAATACACTTTCCTTATATCCCAGCACACATCTTGTAGAGGAAGAGCGAATGCTCCAATTACTGATTTGATAATGAAACTTGTTTTCTGTAGACCGAACGAGGCATCCTCTGATCCCAGCATTCGTCGTCTGGCTGTAGAACAAACGAAGCAATGGACTGAAATGACGGAGAAACACCGGAAGGAGGAATGGGAAATGATGAAAGCGCATTTGCAAGCCCAAGAAGATATTCTCAAGAAACTTATGGAAGTTTCCCAACTGAACCAAATCAAGCAACTCGAAGCCAAACACGAAAGGTTTGTTTGATTTCATTTGTTCGTGTGAGGCCGAATTATACCACAAGACCTCGATTTTCAATAACGTTTCTCCTCGTGCTACAGATTCTTCTACACATGATGTTATAGTAAGACAAAGAGAAATAGTAGATAATATAGCTATATAGTATTGTAGCCAACGCGTATACAAATCTTTATCCCGAATATATATATACATGTATTCATTTATCTTTATGTGTACTTGCTTGTCCATCTGTGTGCGGTTCTTACTATTGCTTTTGTACACATTATTAAAAATTGACGCATTTTTAGGTCAGTAAATATCTGTTTTAGTAGCCCATAAGACCATTACACGTTTCACGCTATAGGTCTTTTGGAACCCACACACTTTCTGTACTGAAGTAAGCATTTAGAATTTCTTAAGTAGGTACTCCGAAGTTCGTGTAAACTATTTAGAGATTTCCAGCAGAAAGTCGTGTCTACACTTTCACTTACACTTATCGCTTTCTCCTCGAGGGAAAGAAAGAGTTAATCGTTGTAAAGAGTCGTTTATTTTGTCTAGCTTTTAGCAAACTTTATATCGAACTACATAAGTATATTTAGTAAGGTCTCAAACTGTGGATACCTGTGTGGATACCGTCCTATGCGTACCTCTTTTCTCCAGAAATCGCGACGAAATAAAATAAAATAATATGGTTTAATTGAACTTTAGGGAGAATAAGGAAATGAAAGCAAAACAGGCCAAAGTCTCGGTAGAGACAGCAAAAGAGGTTGCCAATGACAAGACACTGCGGAACAAAGCGGAGAAAGAAAGACGTCTCCGAGAGAAGAACCAGAATAATACCAAAAAGTTCATTGAAGAACGAAAAATTGCCGCCATGAAGCATGACAAAGAAATGGACAAACTAAAGAAACTTCATGAGAAGCAAATCGAGGATCTGACCAAAGATATTCAACATGTAAGAGGTTTCTTCATTTCTTCGTCTATTACTCAATCTAAATAAATGTTCGATCCGATTTAACAGAGTTTTACATTAATTTCTACTTTCTCTTTTTAAATAGTCTATAGATTTATACAAAAATGAAGAAATTGAATATGAACTGACATCGAAAGCGGAGTTTTTTGTATGAAACCGAAAAATATGGCATTGGAAATTTTTGAAGCATCTGTTTGACAGTTCAATGTAATCTGATCTGTAATCTGTAATATGTGCGCTGTGTTTGTATGCTGTGGGGAATTTTATTACTGGGAAACGGACTGTGAAAAGAACTACTTTTGGGTATCAATGTTTGTAACAGAGACGTTGACATTGAGAGACAGGAGTGAGAGAAGACGAGAGAGACATACAAAGATAGAAAAACCGAGCCGAGAGAGATCCTTCCAAGAATGTCATCCAAAAACTACCTCGAAAATCATAATCTGAATCTTTTTCTCACTGAGATGGTTGCTTGAGTGTCCCATTCCTATCTTCATAGAATTCTGCATCTCCAAGACTATACATATACTGCTGAAAGTTTAAATGTTATGGAAAGGATAACTATAGCTACTTATTCTAACTATTTCTCATTCACTCAATCAGTATTCCTTTCAGTTCATGCTTGACCTGGGTCTGCTGAAAATGTGATTTGCTCGTTGGTGGTATTCAAATGGTACTTTCTTACTACATAATACGTTTAAATAGTAAATAGGCAATACTGGTAGCTATATTATCAGTAAACTAATGTAATGAGGTACCCTATGGTAGATTTTTGAATATGAACACTAATTCTAAAATTGTAATGTACTTATGCAGTATTAAACTGACATTTAAAAAGCTACTATGATGTACTATTCTATACGATGAATTCTAAATGTGCTAGTACCTAGTACATACTATTATGAAATAGTAGATTATTATTATATCTAGGATACATAAATATACAACACTATTCAATACTTTATTACAAATACTTTACTACTAATACAAATTATACTATATGTAACCAAATGTAATACTACAAGAAATGCCAAAGAAATATTCGTGTCCAGTCCATCCCATGATCTGCCTATATGAACGAAAACTCAGTCAATCCCTTTCACTAATAACAATAAAAATAAATAAATGAAATTATGAAGTCTTACTGCATACGTACTTCACCAATTTTGGTTGATATAAAAACACTGTCAAATATAAGTCATGTAATGAATACTATTATGATATCCCCTAATATGTATCTCATTTGAATTTCAATCCCACACACACGTTAACAACAAGTCCTAAAACAGCTACCCCTCATGTATTATAAATGAAAACTGGAGAACGAATGAATCGAAATAATTCATGTAAATACGTAATAAAGAAATTATGGTGCAACCCATGTCCATAGAATAACAGACTGAAGCGACATGCATTATAGAGCACTATTATACTTACTGTGAGTCAAATAATATTGGCAACTGTTCTCCAATAAAATCCTCAGTCACGGTATTCACTACTACATCAGATCTTTATTATGGTTACTGTGTATAAGATCTTATTAATATAATATTCATTCGTCTCATTTCTACATACATTTATTGCATTACACTTATTCCTAAGTATCGTAGCAAGTAATTTTCTGTATTATTAGTAATGGTTGTTTGTTCTTTGTAATATTCATTCTTATCCCTACTTGTAAAACTTTAACTATACCACAATTATTATACATGTACTTAACGTTACGTCATATATAAACGATACATGCAATTACAATTTCATCTTTATCTTTGCCAAACAGCTTTTAAATAAATATGTCAAGATTTCAACTGTTGCATTGAAATTCAAAGTCCTTCGTGTCAATTTTTGTTCAAACAATCTCTAACTGTCAGAAGATCATTGTCATCAAGTCCATAAACTTTAAACATTCTTTCACTTACAAAAAAACAGATGAAGGATTTTTGCACAAACATAAAATGCAAATAAAATTCGAATTAACCCTATCATCGTCAGCTTATAGCTTACAATTACATTATTATTAGGCAATATTAACATTGAGAAGAGAGACTGTTAAATTAAAAATGCAAAACACAGTGCAACTTAGTTCATTTTCAGATTACAAGATTTGCCGAATTTACCCGACATGATAATTTATACATATATCAGATAGATATTAGTGTAAAAAACTTTAAAAAAAAATCACATGAAATTATTACAGAAAAGTTACATGCTTTAAAATTCCAAACTAAATAAATGCAGTCCTATACAATACATACAACTACAATCGAAACAACTGAATACATTTTCCTCAACTGTGCGAGTTTAAGACTTACAGGATTGTCCAGATTTTAATTGATATGAGTTTATAGATGACATTACTACGTGGCTTTTTGCCTAAATAGCAAAATCTTGACGTTTCTGGCCCATTAAACTTTCACGCAACTATTACCCAAGTGAAAGCGAAGTGAAAGCATAATGTGTCACAAAAGGTTTGAAAAAAGAATTGTTATTTACTTGATGTAATTATATAGCAGCCAACTAATATATCTGAGCAATCATGTAGTCTGTACAAACCCACACAGATTTACATGTGGTAGTGATAGTTCCCAATTGGGTGCTTTCTTCATACATTCGTTCTTATACTGGTCAATACATATACTGGTTATATGGTGAATCTTTAACCGATGTTTTCAAAACACAATATGCAATAAGCCAATAGTATCCCATGTATACAAATGGAACACACTAATGCATTATGTGCATGCAGATTTCAGACTACATTATAAATCTTATACTTTTTAAGCTAGTGACATGGTTAATATATGATACCCCATTTATGACAATAACAATTGATACACAAACATTTTAACACTATCATAGTTATTGATACTTTTCGACGGATATACTATTAAGTGTGAACTCTGCATAGTTAGGTAATACCTTGTTACATGTTAAGTTAAATAGTCAATCGTTTATAGTTCTTCTGGACGGAATTATTTGCTAATACCCCTTATAGCAAGGGATCATGGAATGGCTTCGTTTCAAAAGGCAAGTCTGCTCGTATATATATAACATTATAATATTTACTTGTTTTAATACCTATTTAATTCATCACTACTTTGTATTTAGTATTCACTTATTTATATCATTTAACCTTAACAGACAATTTATCATAGTTTATAAACATATGATTAAAAAAGGCAATCATCACATTTACATCAGCTACAGCAATATGGAATCTCGGACGAATACTTCAATTTCTCATTGTACTTTACAAACCAAGGCATGCAATATTTCTATTGGATGCCTTGATTAAAAAACAGGATTATTAGCAGGTAGATGTATTTATAGCATTGTATCATTATCGTGTACTATTAAAAAAAATCATAATTGTCTATCGATTAATCGCGTTTTTTACGTTTGCCAGCTCAAGATTAAATACATCATTACAGATTTGACACAAATTAGATGGGCAATTAAAGTTCTTACTGGCTAGAGATTACAATGTCAAATCTTGAAAGCCAGAATTACACGTCCCAACCCTCCCAACAGAAATGGGGCCTTAATTTCCTTATTTCAATATTATTTTTTCCACTAGGAAAATTTAAGCCTCTTGCCGTTCTAATACTTATTCATTTTCAATTTTTCTAAATCAATTATATGCTAATTCCCTTTTATTTCATTACTCTTAAGATATTCTATTACACTATCAACGAAAGCAAAGATTGGAACAAGATGTCAACTAAAAATTTAAGCAGCCAATAAAGTTCATACGAGACAACTAAAGTTAGGAAGACATGGCTATAAAATACAACCTCCTATCGAAACATTTCCTGCTAACAATATTTATTCATATTTCATACTATTAGGTTCAACGTCTACATAAGTGTTCACTATTTCATTCGATTTTATAACAGTTAGTAATCATAGAAGAGAAAAAAGAGAATGAATAGTCAAGGTAGGTTGCTAATGATTTTTCACTTCATTGTCATCCTAAACATGCTAAATAGGTATTTACTTTAAACTAATGACAAATGCGGTCAGTATATCGTTATGTTATTATAATCTCAAGAAATGCCACCACTAAAAATCTACATTTCAAACCCTCTAGAATCAACCTTTTCGATACTGACATTTGACAATAGGAACACCACAGTTCTCATTTTTCAAGAGAGTTTCATGGGAGTCAACGATTGAATCAATAATGAATCATTTTCATTTAATTCTATCCTTTCATCACTTCTAATATAGTTATTTAATTGATTGCCAAAGTCTGCGACAATTCTTACATTATTAAACTACTTAAGTCTTCCATGAGTAAAACGTGTAATTTGCACATTTTGCTATAATAACACATCCAACACGCGATTATCAAATTAGGAAACATTCGTTTCAGTCAGTATTGATTTAAATAATAATTGTAATACGCCAATAAGGTTTCGTCAAGTCGAATTGACGAATTGAAATAATCAAATACTTTAAAAAAAGTTATCCATCTACAGTATTAAAGCAGTAGCTTGCAGTAACCCTTTCAATTAGTGCGGCATATTCGGTGAATAGAAAACAAGCTGATGCGTTTCTCTTCCTTTCAGATAAGTAACACACATTTGATTATTCAACTCTAGTCCTTAATTAATTCCATGTCCAAATGAGTTATATTATATTAATAAGGAATCGAGCAGTAATATAAACATTAATACTGGACATGCCATTAAATAGCAATACTTTTGTGATTTCAATTTGAAACACGGTTAAAAATATTTTAACAGTAGTGATGGAATAACTCTTTCATTCTTTCTGATTGTCATTATGTGTCATGTAATAGTAGATTAGAGGTAAGATTGATCTAGCTTTCAGTTCTACAGCTACCTAGGATGCAGAAAGCTACATGTATGCTACAAGAAGACGGAAATTAACGGGACATGTTGAATAGCTGCAGTAAAAAGGGAGTATGATTGCGCGTGGTAATGTATTCTGACATTGTATAATGCTGCTAACATCGCGTAATTACTATATTATTACTATTTTGATCCAGATTCAACTAAACAACTAGCTGCTACCATATTTCAACTCTAATTAGGTATACTACAAATCTAATTTTTCATATTTTTTACTATTCTAAATCGTCAACTATAAGTGATAAGTATTATTATTAGGTAATCACTTCTATTATTGGGGATACAAAAATTATATTTTGGCAATTGTCTACATCCTACTTTGTACGACGACGATATTAAAAGTGGTATCTGTTTGTTGGTACTTTTCAATTTTTGGTTAAAAATGCCGTTTCATACGTAACAGACATTTAGATCTACACAAACTTAGCTACTTATATGGACATGCATTCAGAAGAATGCTTCAAAAACTCCTTTCTTAAAAAAAGGGAACTAAACTACCTGCACTTAGCATAGCTGTCTAATTAACAAAACTAGCATCTTTAAACACTAAAAGTCAGCAAAAAGAGTACAACTATTAAACAACACAATCGTCTTACACGAGAAATATTTGCACAATTAGTCAGTTTCTAGTGCATATTTACGCCGGGTGGTTGTTTGCTATTGAAGTAAGCATTGCCCGGTTTAAATTTTGCATTAACGGAACAAGAACAGAAGGTGGTCCAGCTTCCCGAAGAAACGGGTGCTGCAAAAGTTCAGTAGCTGTCGCTCGTTGGGAAGGATCTCGTACGAGCATTCTTTCTAAAAATCCATGAAGTCTTGTCGACACCTGATGAAAATTACAATAAAAACTTGTAAGCTTCAATGTTTTCAATACTTACAGATGCGAAAACAATTAGAAATTCATATTTACCTTGTGAGTATTTTTTAGCTTAGGTGGTGGCATATCGCGAATCCTCCTCATAGCTTGCAAAGGTGGTTCATTAAAAAATGGAGGTTCTCCGTCCACCATTTCAATCACCATGATACCCATAGACCATATATCCACTTCCGGACCGTAAGGCAAACGAGAAATCACTTCTGGGGACATCCAATAGGGAGTCCCAACCAATGATTTCCTCTTCGGTAACTCTTGAGAAACTTGGGCACAGAATCCAAAATCAGAGAGCTTAACCTGCACAACAGCAATGGGTAATTTACAACTGGTAGCAAGGTAATAAATACAATTGGAAAAATCACAGAAGGTAAACTTACACGGCCGTCTGCAGCTAAAAGTATGGAATCGCTCTTAATGTCTCGGTGAATAACCCCCTGTGAATGCAAATATGCCAACGCCTTTAAACACTGTTTGCAGACTGTTGCTATTTGCTCTTCGTCCATACGTGCATGTGTGACAATGTCAGTCAGAGCACCTCCTTCTAAATACTCCATTACAACCCACAGCTCGTCCTCCACCAAGAAACTGTCGTACATTTCCACAATGTTAGGATGATGATAGTCTCTCATGATTACAACCTAAGAAATGAAAATTTAAAATTACACTCCATTCACAGGATACATTGTTGGATTAAATAGCATGGCAAAGTTCATAAACAATAGGAATTACTTCATTAAAAAGAAGTTCTCGACGCTGTTGTTTTCTTAAGTCCATTTTCTTGACTGCTACCTGCTTACGCGTTGTTCTATCTGTTGCAATACAAACAATGCCAGTAGATCCCTCGCCGATCTTAATGAACGTATCCAGATTTTCTCTCGGATCTCCAGGACTTACTACCATTTGTAATGCTGCTCGAAACTGAAAATTTTTTTTAAATATTTTATGAAGACTATACATATTTTGGAGAGCAATTTGTTCTGATGTCTACAGTCAACATACTTGTTCATGGGTAAGTCTGTGCTGCTCAGGTGCGGACGTAGCTGCCTGGGGAGGTTGTGGCGAAGGCTTCGGAGGAAGCTGAGCAGGAGGAGCAGGCTGTGGTTTCATATTTTGGTTATGATCAGTGCTGCTGGAAACACGTTCTGGAGTAAATGGTGGTGTGGCCTTGACTAATGGAGGCGGTTGGTTTTGCTGTAGCGAAATTTCTGGCCCTGAAGCATTACTGTTGAATTGCTTTGGTTGTTGAATTCCATGATGGTGGTGGATATGACTTCCCACGCTTTGAACTGGAGACGGTTGACTGCTTGCCGCAGTACCGCCACTGGCACTTCCCCCACTACTGATAGACATGTGAGGAGTTGATGGACTTGGATGGGGAAACCTATTCAAGTTCATTATTTGAGTGGATCCTTGATGTTGGTGTTGGTGAGTAGCTCCAGGAAAACTTGTACTAGTACTCATCCCTTGATTAGAGCCATTATTAGTGTAGTTCCAATTAAGACCGTTTCCATTGGATGCTCCAGAACCGTTCCATTGATTGTGTTGGTGCGGACCAGGGGCTGAATGAGGTGGCATAGAGAATCGGTTAGGTGCTGCAGGATTATTTACAGATCCTTGGAAGTTTTGGATAGCTAAATTATTCTGACCATTATGCGGATGTATTTGCGACTGCTCCTGTATTGGAATTAAGACGATTAAATACTTTTGTTTAATATGACTTAACAATACAATTTCAACTTATAACTGGCTTAAAAGCAACTATGGTATTGCTAACCTGGGGAACATTTCCACCACTTGTTACAGGTGGAACTCCAAAAGCAGGTCCAAGATGGCTGTGGGGAGATTGTGATTGGGAAATAGCTCTTTGATGCAAGGGTACCACAGACGAATGATTGGGAAACCCTCGATGCTACATTTTAAGCAAAAATAATTACATATTAGACTTTATGCGGCAAATTGAACTCGTTGAAAATCCACTACGATAAAAACGATAAAAATACATACCTCAACAGCATTATTTTCATGAACATGTTCTTGGTTATTAAATGTTGGCTGATTTGGATGACTGTGAGAATGTGGAGAAAACCGAGAAGACGACCTAGAATGCCGAGACTGACTATTGGGATCTTCTTCTTGCACGGTTGGAGGCAACTGCATACGAAAATCTCGCCTTAACCGAGGAGGACTTTGTGATCTTAGAGAATTAGATCGGGCCACACTAGATGTTTTAGGAATGCCATTGTCATTGGTAAGTACAATTTTTGAATCTCCCCTTACAACAGTCTAAAAAATAAACAATCAGTAGTTAATGTATTATTCATACTGAATGCCAACGTGGAAAACCACGTATGTTCAGTCAAATAGCAGCAAAATATACAAAAAGCATGGCATAAGCTTAAAATATTAACGTTTAGTCATTTGAATTCTTTTAAATGCTAGTTTACATGACACACTAATATATAAAACTAAAAAGTATTTCTAAATAACTGCTACTGATGAGAATTGGCAAGGGCAAGCTAATTAATAAGGTAACTAGTATTACCTTAAGGTCTAAAATCTCTGTGTGGGTTATTTCCGACGGATCTACAAGTGGCAAAGGCCTATTAGTGCTTTTTAAAATTTGGTTATTTCCGACGACAGACGCCCATTGAGGGGGAAGTCCAATGAAACGCCCTTCTTTTTTATCATATCCTGTGTGAACTCTGTGTTCAAAATTGGTAGGTTGGCCAATGAGGACCTTCTTTTTTTTCTTTCCAAACATTTTTTCAGTATTGTCCATCTATAAACTTATGTCGAACTATTATCATATAGGTATTTCAATTACGATAATGTTAAACACTTTTATAAGTAGTTTATTATAGCTTCCAACTCATTATTAGCACCTGGACGGAAATAAAATTATATTATTTTTGTGTTTTACAAAAGCGTTTACATCACATCACCGTCACTAAAAGGCAAATCATCTAGTTACAATCTATCACTTTTCTTCCGAAGGCACACATCATTTTCCAGAATGGACATTTGCCAATCCAGACAAACAATTTCCAGATTACATCTTCTCAGACATTTTTGCCCAGTTTGCGTTTGGTAGCTGCTATTCAATGCAGTATACATATCGCACTTTTATAAATACGCCTATAGGACGCAATCGATGCAATAATATTAAAAGGGAACCACTATTTCTGTTACTGTATTTTGACATTCAGTTGTTTCTTTAATTCGTAGTTAAATAAATGTTGATTTTAGTAGCACAAGGGACCAGCAAGTCAGACTGACACTGGACGGAGACTGGATACCATTATTATCGGATTGGCATCAAACACTTTTCTAATTGTAGCAGATAAACAGTCATCAGTCCATATAAACATTGATCAAGAATACTTATGAAATAATTCCCGATCTGCACAGTAATCAATTCAATTCTTCTGGTTATTATCCAATTTTTCTAGCTGATTGGAAGGTAGAATTATGAGAAAATCATGCGATGGAAGTGGCCAACTTGACTGTAGAAACAGACGGTTAACGGCTACTTTCAACCGCTTTTAACGTTACTAAAAAATAAATATTATCAATTAAGACTCATCTCATTATCTCAAAGTATTTCATTCACCGTGGTGTTAGCATACCTTGTTTATAGATCACAACAGTGAATCTTTGTCAGTCTTTAGCTGGAGTCCGCGTTGTTGTGTCTCCAGACTCGACTAACTGTAGAAGAGCTCTCCCGCATAGTGCTAGAATATTTTTTAAACGACATTCTAAGTTTGTAATTTAATTAGTTTATTGGTTAATCAAAGTCAGTAGTGTTCAGGAAAGTATGCTTTACTATAAGTTACTTACATTTGTTTAATTTGTTTTGCGTAACAGTGAAGACTGGGAATGAGCAACAAATATCAAAATATTTTGTTGTAAAAACTAATTTACACCTGAGAAATCCGAATAGATTATTGAGATGCCTGAAATTGATTTGTTTAGCTAGGTTTTATGATTTTAGATTAGAAAAACTTAAACAAGTGTATTTAGGACGGTCACGGTTAAAGACAGCAGAGTTGTTAGTGTTCTGGTCTGTCTGACGATAAAATAAAATAAAAATATCGTTGTTGTATATAATATAAGTTGTAAGTACTAAGTACAACACATTTAACACATACCTTCACGAAAATTATAATATTACGCTACGCACACACTGCTTCACTGTATATACTACTGCATAGGCATATCGGTAGGCAGGAATGGCAGGATGCATACATGTAAACGAATAATTTTACACCCAGCAAACATATCGCATCGCATCACATAATGCATATGCATTTCATTTTGTTATACTCCAATATGCGCAATGTTTGATGTAGTATGTACCAAGTTATGTATGTAAATGATACAGGTAAGGTACAGGTATAATACAGTGCACACATTTATATAATGGTAGTAGCATAATGGAAATACTATGGGGCGATAATAGTAGCGGAAGTACTACAAATATGCAATACACATTATTGGTAGCGTGCAGATGAAAAGGTCCATGTTAAAATCACATAAGGCTTTCCCTTAAGTTCTAGATTTCTCGATTATAATCAAATGAATTTTTGTACAGCATTTAGAGACATATCATACAAATCTTCAAGTTACGGAAAAACTTCTCGGATGTTTAAACGTTTTTTAAAAAAATTCCTAAGAGCCGAAATCTATTTTTGAAAAATTCTATTTTTCATACAAAAGAGTAGGAGCTCGTTTGGGACTCCCTCAAAAGTTATTCCTTAGCTGTGCCCATTAAACTAACGTACAGACGAAGAGCCCCATAAAAGGGATAATTGCATACCTAGTTGTCCCATCTAGACTTGTGCACCGTGCTTGTACACACACTTGCACTAGTGTAAATGATAATGTGCAGCGCATATCTATAGTACTTTCGCTACTATTATCGCCCCACAAAATGCTACACCTGTACCCTACACTCTACACTCTACACTTATAAAATGCACACTCAACAAATGCAAACAAAATCCAATGAACGCCCAAATCGCAACGACACAAAATCTCTGTAGGTATTACAGTAAGCTTTTAAGATTTTTTACATCGACCCCTTCAAAAGTTGACAAAAGTGACAAAAATCGATGTCTAAAATTGATATGATGAGGTTAGTATAGTCAAACATTTTTCAAAATTTTGTGGGAGCGTGGGGGGGGAGGGTAAAATTTTTCAGTTCGGAAGAAAGACTGTATGAAAACGGCTTGTCCAAAATTGACGGCATTTCTTCCTAAAATTGTAAAAATAGTTACTACATCCATACTGCACATTGGTTTTCCTCGAATCGAAACTTTCATCCCCCAAACAATTATAAACCTTCAAAAATGGGCCATTTTCAGGTTTCAGCAGTCATATCTCTAAAACGGTAGGGATGACGCCTTAAGACCAATTCCAATGTTAAATAATTCAACTATTGATCGGAAAACAGTATTAAAAAACTCCTCCTGATTACCCCTAAAAGGGGGTGGGAGTATTGCCAGAGTTTAATAGTCAAATATTCCAAAAACTATTAGGCACAGGAAAACGGGACCAACACCACTGAACTCAGCAATGTCGTTTACATACCTACTGGGTATAATGTTGGTACCTTGTCATAGAGAGGTACCCCAAATTTTGCGCTGGCTTGGACGACAAATATTTCAAAAAGTATTGGACGCAGAGCAACGGGATCTTCACCAACGAATTCAGCAATGCCTTTTACATATATACTGGGTGTAATAATGGAACTTGGTCAGAGAGAGCTACTTTTTGAAATATTTGTTTTCTAATCCTGCGCACGCATAATGTGGCATAGCTCTCTATGACAAGGTACCATTATTACACCACGTATGTATGTAAACGACATTGCTGAGTTCAGTGGTGGTAGTCCCGTTTCTCTGCGCTTAATAGTTTTTGAAATATTTGTCTTCCAACCCCGCGCACGCTCGAAATTTAGGGTACCTCTCTACACTGAACCTGAAAATGGCCCATTTTAGAAGGTTTAAAATTTTTTGGGGGATGAAAGTTTCGATTCGAGGAAAACCAATGTGCAGCATGCATGTATCAACTATTTTTACAATTTTAGGAAGAAACCCCGTCAATTTTGGACAAGCCGTTTTCATACAATCTTTCTTCTCAACTGAAAAATTTCCCCTCACCCCCCACGCTCCCACAGATTTTTGAAAAATGTTTGACTATACTAACCTCATCAATATCGATTTTATAAAACGATTTTTGTTACTTTCGTCAACTTTTGAAGATGTCGATGTAAAAAATCTTAAAAGCTTAAGTACACACTCAACAGCTATATACAGTACTCGCGTCGCACAATATACAGAGAGCCCTACCCAGGAGACCCAGGGCTAGAGCACAGCCGCAGCCGCCCGCTAGCCAATAGCGATGATGCTGATACGATTAGGGAGCGTCCATATATTACGAAGACAGCTTAGGGGGGGTCCAAAAAAGTCTTCACAGAAGTCTTCAAGGGGGGTGAGGGGGGTCAGGTCTTCGTAACATCATTTGCAGGAAATTTTTTGTTTACAGAAATAAAATTAGTTGTCTGTTTTCTTAGCACCGTATTTCAAAAAGCGTTCGAATTTCTTCAGCTAATGGATAGTTTTGAAGGTGCATCATTTTGCATTTCTTCTTTATACTCTGATCCGAGGTTTTTCCGCGCTCAGGAATTCCATGAAAGGGACTTCCACAAGCCCAACACACATTATCATAAAATACTGAATTTCTTTTCTGGAAAATTACCATCCTAATTTTTCTTCAAAGTACGATACAATTTTTCCAGCTTCTTTTCATTGCGTATTTTATAAAAGTATACCTGATGTGAAGCTTGTTGGTTTTTAACAGTGATTTCACCAGTTAACATACAAAACAACAAATAGTTGATACTAGCACGATTTTTTAATTTGAATGATGTATACAGTTTCAACTTTCGTACTGGTTTAATGCATCTTGCTTTGTTTACGTCACGTATTTTTCTCGTGCCGAAGTGCCTAAATATACAGAGGTAAAAAGGTTCATGGAAAAGTCTTCAATGTATTCACAGGGGGGAGGGGGGGTCAAAAATCGGGAAAAAATGGTCTTCGTAATATATGGACGCTCCCTTATGATTGCCGGCGGCCCCGGCCTTCTATGTATTGTTCAGTGTCCGTCCGTCTCCTCCGTGTTTTATGAATTACTTGACGGGCTTAGTTTCCTACACACTCAGGGACTAAATAATGCTACTTGTCTTGTTATCATTATCAGCCACTAGACCACAAATCCGACGACTCATTAGCCAACCCAAAATCCACTTTCTTTCCTGCCTGTGTTTGCTCATCTTCCGGTGTGGTCATTATCGTCACGTCTTCAAAAATCAAAGCACTGACACAATAATTAAAATATCAAAAAACTACAACTACCTAGCTAATAAGCATTTATTTTGAAGTGAAATTGTGGGACGGTGAACCAGTAGGATACATAGAAATATTTAATTTACTAGAAGGAAGATTTTAATGGACTATGGACATTCAGCCGCAGAAGACTTTATAAACTGACGGCACTGGAATAACATTAATTTTTTAGGTAAGCTATTAGAATAGAACCTTCAAACAGTGTACATTGTATGAGCCAATGATCCTAATATGTTTGTGTTCGTCGTTCGTAAATTAAATTAAATTCTGATTGTTGATTGTGGAGATTGAAAATACTTAATTAAATATTTAAGAGCTGCGGAAGACATCCTTTAATCGGAAGATTCAACATATCATAATAAAGATTGCATTGGTTTCATCTGACATCAGACATTAAGAAGGAAGGTCAGTTCAACGAAACGGATATTGGGTACGGTAATATTTGTAATACTGAATACACAGCGTTTTATGTATTCAGTGTTCAATTGCATAATGATTATTAATTTATTAATTTATTATATATATTAGCTTGTGTCCCAAATAATCAGTATTGAATACCTGAAAACTAAAGTTATTTTTCACTACGACAATCGTAACATTCCTTTTCTTAAAAAGTACTGCTTTAAATTGAATATTGAATTTTTTTTAGTGTTCAGTCCGTTTATTGTCCAAACAAACTAACATGGACAGCCAGGGGAGAAAAGTCGTTGTCTGTGATAATGGAACAGGGGTTTGTAACTTTTTAGTTGAATTAAACTTTGAATCCGTATTACACATGCCTTGTGCAAACATTTTATTGGAAAATGTTTTATCGAAGTACTGGATATTAATGTACTGCTTTTTATTTGCACAGTTTGTCAAATGTGGATATGCAGGTTCCAACTTCCCAGAGCATATATTTCCTTCTATGGTAGGACGCCCGATTCTTAGAGCGGCCAACAAAATTGGCGACATTGAAGTGAAGGTAAGAATTTTTAAAGAAACTGAATTTTGTCTATGTACTCTTAATAGACAATAAATCGCACTAGAGACAACAATTTGTTAAGAAATTCATTAATGCCAATTCTGAAACTTCTGTAGTAATTGTTTTCGTTCTTACAAATGGCAACAAATATAAAGAATAATTGAAGATTTTTTGTTTGTGCAGGAGGAATATTTTGTCAAAGTATGGAATTTTCACTCTTGATCCAAGTATTCCAATTGTTTGATAAATACCAATTGTTTGATAAATATTTCTAACATGTTTACACTTTCTTTTCGTGTTTTAACATTGTTTTTTAACAATTTTTATTTTGCATAGTAAATAGGTTGCAAATGAATTATAACATAACTACGGTACGTTTACATCAGCGAATGTAAAAGTTGTGTGATTAAATTGGTTTTGGTTGTTGTGGCTAAAGACTAAACGAATGAACAAGATTCTTAAGGACGAAATACAAAGTATTACAGTTATTTTTAATTGAATAGAAATTGGAGTAGAAAATTTAATTAATTTACGCTTGTCCCATTTGTCCCTCTAGCTAGATTAATTAATTGTATTGTATTATGTTCAAAAATGAGGAACATACTAAGATAAGATACCAGGCAAGGCGTGAATCAATGAATGCCATTTATAATCAAGGATAGTAGATACTTAAACAACCCCCCCCCCCCCCAAATATTTATAATAGTGTGAAATGAGCAAAGAAAAGCAAATTACCTTTGGGTATGTAGCAGTGTAGCAGCGTAATGTAGAATACACTTATAATTAAATGGTGAATTGGTGACGTGGGTGTTGATTAAAATACTAACAAGGTTTGTTGTATGTTTGTAATATTTAATATTGCCAGCCAGAGGTGGATATCCCTGTAAGTAACGATAATAGTAAAAATATTTTTGTCCGTTTTAGTTTGTAGTACTCTGCAATTTGTGCTTAGCCGTTTTGGTTTTATTATTGTGAATTGTAGATGCGTAGTAGTTTTAACCATTTTTTGAACTTTATTTTATATTTTTAACACTTTTTTGTAGGATTTAATGATTGGAGATGACGCGAGCAAACTGAGATCTATGTTAGAAGTTAATTATCCAATGGAAAATGGTATTGTCAGGTACTCGCATATTTATTTTATTTTATTTTAATTAAAAAAAAAGATACTGTGGCATAAATATATTAAGTAAAATTGTTCTGAAACCATTATGTTGTGTTAGGAATTGGGAGGACATGCTGCATTTATGGGATTATACGTTCGGACCAGCTAAAATGGATATTGATCCACGAGAATGCAAAGTTATGTTGACTGAGCCGCCCATGAATCCAACAAAAAATAGGGAAAAAATGATTCAAGTATGAATTTTTATCATAACTACAACTAAACGATAATACTTATGATATGTCAGGTTAAATAAATTGTTTAATTTAATTTTTTATTTATAGATTATAATTATTTTCAAATTAAGAAGCTAGGATTGTTGAAATGATTAATTGTTTTACATTTACAGGTCATGTTTGAAAAATATGAATTTGCTGGAGCTTACATCGCCATACAAGCTGTCTTGACACTTTATGCTCAAGGGTTACTGACAGGAGTTGTTGTGGACTCTGGAGATGGTGTGACCCATATTTGTCCTGTTTATGACGGCTTTGCTCTGTCACATTTGACAAGACGTTTGGATATTGCCGGTAGAGATATCACTCGTTATCTCATCAAGGTAGGTTACTCGAATCACATGACACATTTATATACTATTTTTATAAACCTAGGGCTTGTTTATCAATAACATTTTTTTTAAATTAAAATAGCTGTTGTTGTTGAGAGGGTATGCATTCAACCACTCGGCAGATTTCGAGACTGTAAGAATGATGAAAGAAAAGCTTTGTTACATCGGATACAATTTGGAGACCGAACAGAAATTGGCTTTGGAAACCACTGTCTTAGTGGAAACGTATACGGTAAACTAATGCTTAACACGTGAAACTGTCTTTGTCGATACTCTTAAACTAAGTAAAAGCAGCCAGACTGGCAACATCCCAAAATATCTTATTTCGTAATAAGGATATTAAGCAGTTTTCATTTGAACGGTTATACTTTAATTTGCAGTTGCCTGATGGTAGGGTTATTAAAGTAGGTGGGGAGAGATTTGAGGCACCTGAAGCTCTTTTCCAACCGCATTTAATAAATGTTGAAGGACAAGGTAAATAAAATGTTATAATTTGAATACAATCGATTTTACTTAAATAATTATACTTATTGACTTAAATATAAAATAATTTAATGTAAAGGGATTGCCGAACTGGTATTCAATACAATTCAGCAAGCAGATATTGACATAAGGCATGAATTGTATAAACACATTGTCCTCTCGGGGGGATCCACAATGTACCCGGGACTTCCTAGTCGACTGGAAAGAGAGATAAAGCAATTGTATTTGGAACGTGTTCTCAAAGGAGATGCCGATAAGCTATCCGTTAGTACAGATTATAAAATAAATATTAAAAGTAAAATTGGGACTTGGAAATAATTTTTATTGTTTTTTAGAAATTCAAAATCAAAATAGAAGATCCGCCCAGACGGAAAGATATGGTTTTCATCGGAGGCGCTGTGCTTGCAAGTGTTATGAAAGACAAAGATACCTTTTGGATGTCAAGGGAAGAGTACCATGAAAAAGGTGTCCGAGTTTTAGAAAAGTTGGGAGTAAGGGCGGGTTGAGTACAAGTCATGCCTATCCCATTTTTTGAATGTTTTGTGAATGACACTTATAATTTATAATGTGGATAGACTTGGTCGGAAAGTGCCAATATTACTGGCAAAAATGCATTCATAATTTATAATCTATAATTCCAATACTAGGAGAATCTTTCTAATATTCAATCATGTATTATCTTCCAGTTGTTATTTTCTAAAACCAATTTTTCTTCAAGCAATTTAAGTTGTAATTACGAAACTATGATGTAACTAAAATAATTAATTATGACTCATTTTTTGATGAATGGGGGCTAATGTTTTATCGCATATTTACATAAGTATTTGTATAACATCGTAAATATTGTATTTACTATTTAAGAATTATGCTAACACACTAATAGTTATTACAAAGGTGTTACAGTGTTAATTATTAGAAGGTAGACTAGTTTATAGGCATATAGTTTAATTGTTGCGTGTTTTGTTTGTACAGTGGAAACCGTCTTTAAGTGAATTCACACCGTAAACATTTCAAGTGAATCCCTTTTATAGTTATGCAAAACAAAGAAATAGTCCAAAGCATCACAATCTGTTTTACATGTTTTTTAAAATTGTTTTCCGAGTGTGTTGTCCAGAGTAAACTAATCATTTAGCATAATTTTTCTGAATTCCTGAAGCTACTGATTATAAAAATGAAGTTTTTTACAAACTGCTACATATTTTTTAACTAGTAATGGCTGCAGGACTTCTACTTTTTTCCCCATAAACTAAGTTTTCCCCATAGACTTTGACTTGGGTTAGCCAGTTCATGCAACCGGCAGTAAAAGTAAACGAATGCCCCTTTATTGAGATTGCCTTAAAACATTATGCTCTTTGGCATATAAACCAAATGAAGCCTAAAAGTTCGTCCCTTCAACCCGTGATTCCCTTTTAACCGGATCCCTTATAGACCGTTTCCACTCTATTCCCATTTTTAATGTTAAATGTAATGATAGTCATGACCTGTCTTCCATTTATTACCATTCTGCTCTTATTTATATATTCCATTCCATGTGGTACACGCGCTATTTGTAAACAACGTGCATGCACTTTCATATTATGTTCATTAGATCATTGTTTGCCTTTTTGGAAATGAAATTGTCATACAAATAAGTCAATATTACGTCAATTTATATACTGTTGCATTGCTCTCAAACTCTTATAATGTGTTATTATGTTTATTTATTGGGCCTATCCTACTATGTCGGTTTTTTGTATGGTAAATAGTTGTAATTTTCTTTAGTCTACAGT
This sequence comes from Tomocerus minor, assembly GCA_009936455.2. Lineage (NCBI taxonomy): Eukaryota > Metazoa > Arthropoda > Collembola > Entomobryomorpha > Tomoceridae > Tomocerus > Tomocerus minor. The sequence continues at coordinate 67,555 of JAAAYG020000343.1, forward strand.
CAGTAAATACTGTATTCAAAGATTTTGCGACATACTATATACATTATATATACAAATTAGTTATGCGTAATAACTACTTAATCATGCAGTCATATTTCTTCAGCATAGGATAATGGCTGCGAAGTGTATTCCTTTCGAATCCATCATGCATAGGCTAAAGTCATGTAACTTATACCATTCAGTTTTATGGAGAATTATTTCACAATCAGAATTCCTATTTAAACTGAATGTTGATTTGAATATTCAGAATTCACAGAAGTGTTGCTAGTCTTTGTTATTGGAAAAACTCAAAACAGTGTCAAATGTACTCTAATAAAGCTCCTAGGATCAAAAGGTACTTGATCGGCTATCTGAGCTTGTATGTATGGGTGTTATAACAATATTGTACATTTCTACACAGTTTATTTGAAGTCACTTCAGTCAGAATTTACAATGCCTCGTCTACGGCGAAAGATTTTTTCTATGCCGTCCTTTTTGTTATTAATGATTTATTACTGATTTATTACTGTCCTTTGTAATTATCAGGAATATTAGCAAAGTAGCAATAATGGTCAACATAATATAATCCCAGTAACTTGAACTATAAGGCTTCAATTTTATGATTAAGTTGTTTGTCATATTTTATGATATATGCCTGTATAATTGTATTAAATATCTTGAATAAAACGCTAAATAAAAGATTGTATACCAATATTTATCATTTGTTCAGCTTGGTGTACAGTAATAATAACATCCACATACACACATCCGAAGATTTTACGAACATCCTCGATACTATTGCAACATTTGCAGATTTATCCTGCGCTACTTGCAATTATTAAAAGGAGTGTGAGCAATCTATAATAATTTAATTATGTATTCAATAGTAAGAAGTGAAATCAAAGCAATAGCAGTTGTAGAAAAGAGACTTGATGGATCAATTTTTACGGAGGAGGTTTAATAACAAGCACAACAATAGCCAAGTGAAAGTAAGTGAAAGCTGCACGGCTCAACAAGCTCTTTTAGAGAAATACTTTTTATCCCTTGAGCTTGAGATAAGGACATAGTATCAAATCTTCATCAGCATGCGTCTCAAGAAGTACCTTTGGGAAAGTTAGTACTACAGTCGCCATCTACAGTGTTATAGTTGCAAATGTTTTACATTCCTGTATATCGTAGCCGTAGCGGGTAATTTTCACATTTATTGTTCTCTTGTGTCGCTGAACTTGATCGATACGGTTTCCTAAAACACTCAGGCTCCAGTTTTTTCGAATAAATTTTTGAAATTCATAGTTTTAAAAAGTTTTAAATGGGGAAACGCAAGAGCCAAGTTTTACTGGATTCCGACAGTGACTCCAATGGTTCTGGTTCGGGGTCGGATTTGGAAAAGGTATTTTTGAACTTAAAATCCTAAAATCCACTTGCAATTTAAACTTTCATTATTAGTAATATTATTTCTGTAATCTTTTGATTTTTAGTTGCTTGAAGCTCGTTTCTTTTCTCGTTTGATTTAATATCGACTTATTTTTTATTGTAAAAAGTTTTAAGTGTGTAAAGTATTTTTGTGCTTATTAGGTTGTAATGAACCGTGACACTTATACTGTTTACACGAATGAGATCACCTAATAAACATTGAACATGCATAATAAAGATTATGGATTGTCGGTGTTGTAGTAGGTTCACACCTTCGATTCAACAATCTAGAATTTAGGATTGTTCATTGTTTGTAATTTGTAATTGTGATCGGCTTCGTACTTATAGGTGTGAGTGTGTTAGCACTCAATATATAAATTAAATGTATTGAATATTGAATATCGGTTGTAGTCGTAATAGTCATTTATTGATTGGGCTTGGGTTTGAGTTGATGAGGCCTAAAAATGGCTTGAAACCATGGGAGGTTGTGGGGGGGGGGGAGTATTCATTAATTAACATAGAATTTGAGCAATAGATTTTGTTTCAAATGGTTAGGTATCTCTTGCGTATACACGTAAGTGAAAAGCAGTTATGAAATAATTGAATGTTGATTTGTAGGAAATGTTATCGCTATCCAAGAAGAAAAAGGCTCCACCTGTTCCTAAAAGAGTAAGAGAAGACTCGGATAGTGATTCTAGTGATTCAGATTCTGACTGGGACTCAAGCTCCAAGGTGAAGCCTAAAAAATTGAAGAAAAAGAAATCGGGAGCCAGCAGTATTACTCGGCGCTCTGTCAGTAATTCACAATCGTCTCATGACTCGGAAAATGAAAACGACGATGAAGACAGTTTTCCCCAATCAGGACCTACTGAATCGGAAGATCCTCCAGCAAAGAAATCGTCAGACCTAGAAGAAGGAGAAGTATCTTCTTCTGATGACTCAGGGGCATCTTCCGAAGAATTTAACGATGGCTATGATGACAACCTTATGGGGGACGAGGAAGATCAGCGGAGATTAAACCAAATGACTGAGAAAGAAAGAGAGCAGGAGCTTTTCAAGCGTATTGAGCTCAGAGAAGTTATGCGAACTCGTTTTGAGATTGAGAAAAAACTGAAACAAGCTAAGAAAAAGGAAATGAAAAAGTAATACTTTTTTTAATTATTCAGAATTCTCCCTTGCCTTATCTCAACTATTCCGTTTTTGATAGTTTTGCAGTGATTATTGTACTTCATTCACAGGCAAAAGCGAGCTGAAAATGCATCTTCTACTGATAAATTTAAAATTGACGCAAAAGAAAGAAGCAAGGAGAGGAAGAAAACTGTAGAAGGGAAGGTGGACAAAAAAACGCAAGCCATGGATGCTCTTAAGGCGAAACGAGAAGCTCAGAAGGAAAGAGCCGAGGAAAAGGAGAGACAGAGACAGGAAAAGGAAAAGAAAAGGGACGAACCTAGTAACGACGATGATTTGGATTTAATTAAGGACGAAACATCAAGTTCCTCTGTTGGGGAGAAAAAGAAGAAACTAAAAGCTTCAGATATATATTCAGACGACAGTGGCTCTGAATGGGAGGATGATGTAAATCCAACTAATAACAAAAAGAAAAGTTCTAGCGAATCTAGAAGCGGTTCTGATTCTGAAGCTGAAGAAAAGTAAATCAAAAAACTTTTAGCGTATGATAAATTCTGTCATTTTTGATCTTTGACCATGTTTGACTCATTTTATTTAGAACCAAAAAAATCGTGTATGTGGAATCTGCTGAACAGTTAAACAAATGTCGATTATCACGTCACAAATTAGAAAGGTGAGTTTTTAACAGTCATTTTGTCATAAATCCTCTATGTCCTTTTATATTCTTCCGAAATGTCATGGATTGAATTATTTGTATGATTTTGTTTGCAGATGGGTACACTTACCATTTTTTAACTCAGTTAGTACTGGCTGCTTCGTTCGAGTAGGAATTGGTTCAAATCAAGAAAAGCCTGTTTATAGGGTAAGTCTTAGTGTAATTATTTTATTTAAGCTGCAATTCGTTTTATTACTACATTAAAGGAAAACGGACTGTACTGTACATATGATATTAGGGTATTAATTATTTTCAAAAACGTTAACACAGGTTGCAGAAGTAATGGGAGCGGTTGAGACTGCAAAAATTTATCAATTGGGAACAACGAGAACTAATAAAGGACTGCGTCTTCGGCATGGAAAAAGCATCACCAATTTCAGACTGGAGTTTGTTAGTAATCAAGACTTCACCACTGAAGAATTTCAAAAATGGAAAACGTCCTGCGGTGAACATGGGGTAGTTCTTCCTACCGTCGATGAAATCGAAAAGAAAGAAAAGGAAATTAAAGATGCAATGGAATATGAATTTAAGGAAGAAGACATCGAAACTGTAAATCTAATGTTTGATAAGAAAATCCATACATAAAAATAACTAATAATAAGCATGTTGTAATATTTCTAATCAATTTTTATAATTGATTATCCTTCTAATAATCATATGCATTGTCAGATTATCCAAGAAAAGCAAAGATTTAAAAACGCTCCAGTAAATTTTGCTGTTAAAAAGACTTCCCTGATGAAAGAACGGGAAACAGCTATTAATAGGTATTCCTAATAATAAAACGTTTATTTAATCTGAGGCTTAATTTTTACGGACTAATTTATTAATATTACTTTGTGGCAATTTTAATAGAGGGGATGACAGGAGAGCGGAAGAAATTGCTGTGGAAATTCAAGAGCTAGATGAAAGAGCTAAAGAACTTGACAAATTGCGAACATCCAGTATATCCAGTATCAGTTACATTAATGAAAGAAATCGGAAGAAAAATGTTGAAGAAGCCGAGAAAGCCATTATGGTAATGATGCTATGATAATGATAATTGGAGTTTTAATGACATTAATATTTAATTTTTCTGAATATTTATTGAATTATTCTGGTTTTAGGAAGAGCATAAGGCGAACAAAGGAAAGAAAGTAGAAGATCCGTTTACCAGGAGGAACACAAAACCGCGCATAGTTCATAGACCCATTGGCATGGATGGAACAGATGGAGAGGCTATTGCTTTCGGCAATAGTATTGATATCAATGTCACTCCACAAAATCCAGAAGCCGTACCAAAATCTGTTACCCTTCCCTCACTTCCAAAATCTCTCAAACCTTTACCAGCACTGGTAAGACGATTATATATAATGTATATTGTATTACCTACTTAACCTACTAGAGACTCCCCAAATCCCACAACCGTAAATCAAATGTAAAATTATCAGAAGGGTATTCCAAGAATGCAGAATATGGCATAGAAAATTAACATGCAGAATAATTCTTTTAAAACCGGTGGGGGTAGGGGGATTAGAAAGCTCACGGTTTTGCTTTTGTTTTAACCAGTGACCAAATGCAAATGTATAAAAGAAATAGAATACTCTTCTATTGAGTTTCTCCCCTCCTTGTCTTTACATTATTAATTAAATGGCGTAACCATCAATGTTATGTACAGTTCACCATACTTTATCATTGTTAATAACTAGTTGGGTCTTGACATGGATGATTTTGACGATAACTCCAACGATAATTCCTCGGATGAGAGGGGGATAGGAAAACCAATGAGCACGGGCGATCTTTTTTCTGCTCACGATTTTGAGATCAAACTGGATTTGGATGCCAAACTTCCCCGTAAGTTCAGCGAAAGTTATTAGACACATTTGTTCACTTAAAAATTGAAATATATTTTAATTCAATAAAATATCCATATTTGCAGCGAATCTTCCTATCGTGGCCCGACCATCGACAGTCCCTATTCCAGAACCAGCTCCTCGCAGATCATTAAATTTGGACGATTATAAACGTAAAAGAGGACTAATCTGAAGTATTTCTCTACTAACGTTTATTAAAGCATACTGTATGCGACCTAATTTAGCTACTGAAACAATAATTGTTTCCGTTTCAAAGACGTTTAGTTGTAGTAAATGTCTCATGACTCTTCACTAATTCAATGTCAGTGACATAAGTAGTGAATCACTCGTTTACCTATACAATATTTGTCATAAATAAACAGCATTTTGTTAAATTGTGTAATGAAATTACACATTGAATTAATTATTTAATGGGGCTACCTTTGTCCTTTCTAAATTGAATGATTGGTTAAACGATGTTTTTATGTGTAGCTCATAATTATGTTTTAAGGCGCTATTAATTGAATTCATAGTAATGAGGCGCAAACGTGAAAGATAACTGAAAGTATTAATTTTAACAAAAACGAAGTTTGGTACACGTACTATTAAATAATTAATAATGATAGAAGTATTGTGTCATGTATCTGGGGAAATATTTGTGACGTATTGTGTATTGTATTGTATTGTATACATATAAAATCTATATGCTATGGGCTATTGTTTAACTGACAGTGAGTGTCATATTTTACAATATCGGGGCTCTATAACTTCTGAAAGGAATTCCCTTGCTTGTTAATGCATTATTCCTTAAATAAAAGCAACATAAAACGCGTTTTCCAATAAGTTCCATTGTTTTTATTTTCTTTTAAAGAGGAGGTATATCTTGTTTATATATATGTATTGGACAATTGGCTAGCCATTTGGGGATGGATTAAATGTTGCTTTTCTGACGATTAAAATCGTGTGATCAGAAGCTAAACAAGGTATAGACAAACCAAACGGTGAGATTGGTTTAACTGTAAAGTGAAAGTAATAATTGCTATTTTTGTACTTTGTAGTTGTCGCGTTGACGGACATTGTCATAAAGTCAATGGCCTAATAAGGAGATACCTTTTTTCACCATGATTAGTCTGAGTGGGGTACTTCATTGAGTATAAGTATTTTTTATATGAATGCCATTACGAACATCACCGTTGTGCGTTGCAGAATTATGACATAATATTGAGATAATTATTGCATATTATCGTTATCATAACTGGTAACTACTATGCTAAAGATAAGACTAATTGTAATTACTATATGTACAATACCGTCAAATTCAATGCATACATTTTAGATAAATAATACACACACTACTGGTGTCATTCGGTTTAGATGCTATGGCCAAGGGGGTTTTGTTTTCATCTTTTGGACCCACTACGTATTTATTACGTTATAGCCGCTGAACTTTCGATACAATCGTGTTTCAATGCAGTTCATTAGTTCATCTGCTGATGTCTGATACTGTGTTAAGAAGTTAAGGCTAGCATTATTAGTAGCATTGTTAAAACTAGTCTGAAGAAGTGATGGCAATATGCACTGTTAAAGTGCTCAATCCAATGCATTAGCAAAATCCTTCAAGGTTTTACGGAACGCTACCAAACTCTCCTCAAAAATCGGATTTTATATTAGCTAGGCCCTAGGGTACATGTTTTAATTTAGTGAACTATCAGTTCTCATTTAGGTGAACAACATAAGGAGATAGTTTTTAGTGTCACAGTCACATTGGCATCATATGATATGGAATGGGACTTGGGACATCATTTTAATGTAGGCTGTACGCAAGTAATAAGTAAGCTAAGTTTGGCTGTTGGGCTCTGCTGTTACTGTGCCGAAGACAACCCCGGTATTTTGCTGAGTACAGCCGAGTGTAGAGAGTAGAGACAGACTCAGCCAGACTACAGAGACCGAAATGAAATGAGAAGACTACACGAACACGATACGAAGATGTAAAGATGACTAGATGACAGCGCATAGTTGGTCTCTTTTGAGTCCTTTGTAGTTGGTTTGGTTTGGTAGTATACTAACTAGTACTTGGTACCGTTTAGTTTGAACTTTTGCATGACAAGTCTTCGAAACGACGACGATGACACAGACATATACAGGAGGTATGCATAGATATAGATCTAGATAGTATATTACGCATGTTATAATTGAGAACTTTGGATGGGAACAGAATAGTAGAAGTATAAGTATATATATATATAGTACTATATAGATTTAGCAGCTGTATACATAGTCTCCGTTATCGCTTCAGTGTACAGGCTGCATAGTGTAAAAAATTCATGACATTTGTATTTTGTAAGCATTCTTAGAAATTGGAGAGAAATCATTTTCGGTTCTCAATTTCAATGAAAATTGTGTGGGCCATTGTCTTAAGATAATTTTCATATACCAATGAAAAAGTGCCACGTAAATATAAACCAAATGGTTTAGTATACCCTACAGTAAAAATTTTGTATAACTATAAATAACCCTCATATGGTTGGTTCCGCATAAGGGTTACACATGTACATGCTGCGTTTTACTAAGGTCCTGACTTCCTGACCTATGTATAGGTATATGCGGCAAGTAAATGCGAATCTTAATTGTGTTGTCAAACAAATAAACGCCTTTCTTCATGCGAAAGTGTAAATAGCAATTTGTGAAAATATTATATTATGAATGAGTGATATGAAGTTATTTTTCCGGAAATCTACTGTCACCAAAATACTGTCAAAAATGTAACACACACCAGTTAGTAATTTTATACTTCACTATGAAATATTATAACAGGAGCAAATTGCATATGAAACCCAGGCGTCTTATACTTGAGGAATTCAGTTATTACACTAAAACCCACATTGCTACAGGGTCGGCAAGAAGTAAGTATAACGTAGGACTTTCACCAAATAAAATGTCATTTCTACTTTGAAGTCTAAATAGTACACCAACAACTTATCAAGCGTGCGAGACTTTCATTTCACTTTCACTTTTACCCAAGTTGTACCAAAGTGAAAGTGAAGTGAAAACCTCTACGCTTGAAACGGAGTGAAAAATAAATTTGGTGCGCTATTTAGGCGTTAAAAGACGAGATCATATTTATATTGTTAACCTCAACCATATTACTTTCACTTTTCCGGAAGTACGTTCACTTATTAATACGTACCTAGTACCTACAGGATGTAAAAAAAGTCAGTTGACATTGAGAAAAGGAACAGTCTATTTTAGGGGGGAGGGGAGGGAGGGGTGTCTATTATCCTTGCTATTTTACTACACTAAAACTATAACAACAACAACTTGATCTAACTTTAGACTAGAGAAAATTGGAAAATGGGTTGTTGTCCGTTTGTCGTTAGGACATTAGTGTAGGAAAAGAGGATTTTGCCTATAGTATGTCAACTGACTTTATGAGAAGATAGCAACTTGCCTATGTCAACTGACTTTTTTTACATTCTGTATATGGATGGAACATTTCTAGTATCAGAAAATCAGGATACCACAATGACTACATTTCGCTGACATGTGTTGTCCACTATATATATATTATTTTATTGTCATTAGTACTGTGATTCCCATTATTCTTGTTAAGAAACGGCCTCGTTTCTTTATAGCTTCCTTTTGTCTGTCTGGTCGTACGTTCGTACGTTTGTACGTTCGTACG
>JAAAYG020000344.1:0-19196 GCA_009936455.2 Tomocerus minor
TTGAATTTTGTTTTCATATTTTATATGTAAATCAATTACCGCTACATTGCTACAGCCTGTTTACAACAGTTTATTATCCTTATACAGTACTTAGGCGTTTTATCTCTAGTGTCAATATTCCCGAATGGCCTACCAGACCCCGTTGTTTTAAAAGGGATCTCATAGTCATAAAATCATTCTACTGTGTATTTTATTAGGGGCTTCATGAATTCAACAGAATTGATTATTTATGGACAGAGATATGATACGTACTTTGGTGGAAAGTTGAAAAGAAGAAAATGAAAATGACAGTCTCAAACCCGTAGCATGAGTGCGGGGTTTCTGGAGGAAGAGCAAGTAATGGAGAAAGAAGAACGGACGGAACTGTGCAGAATAGGTAGGACAGAGAAATTGGCTAATGGTGGACTAATGTTACTTTTCATGCTACCTTTTGCTACTACTCTGCGAAAGGAATGGGATTTTCAAAGCAGTAAGAAACATACTTCATCGTTCATCGGCAAGTTGAGAGTGAGTTGATGATTAAGTGTGATGGAATAGTAATTTTGATGTTTTAGCTCGGAGAATAATAGAGCAAATATTTGACGGGGTACATACATGTAGTGCTGGTTGTATGTAAATTGACAAGGGATCCTAGTGAAAGTACGTACTAAGCATGGTATTTCGACATCACACCATTACTACAGCCTTAAATGACAATGAATTGGCTGACGAAAATGACCGAACTGAAGCCCAAAAGGAACCGATGATGGGATGAGAATGTTCTTCGTCCAATGCCCTGTCCCCTCTTGTCGGACCTGTTCTCTGTATATATTATGACAAGGTGCTTAGCTTAGTTGTTGGCATTTCCACGGGAAGGATTGAGTGTTTAGGTGGGTAGTGATACGTCATCATGGATTTTATGGTTATAAGTGGGTAGCAGAGGGTTCTCTGGAATAGCTGGATCAATGGATTCTCCTTGGAGATTCTATGTGTTGGTTTATCGCTCCGCTTTCTCCAGTCAGTCCAATCAAGTTAAGCTAAACTAACAATAAGGCAATTCTTCAATAGCCATAAAGTAGTCGAGGAATCGCCTACGCTCCTTGCATACTAGTCATCAGAACCCTGTTTCGTACTACGAAATATTATGGCAGGGCTTTTTCTATTAGTCCTAATAGTTAGTACAGGAGTGTCGGCTTTGAATGCAGTAGGGATGGAATGTGTGTTTTGGGAATAGTCAAGTAGCTGGAATGGAGTTCGAGTGTATTATAAAGCTGGATGTGAAACACTAACAAAAACGGCTATCATTATGATGTCCCTATGTTATGTACTTCAGTTCGATTAGACATAGTTTTTTCTCCACTTTAGCTGTTTGTGTGGAACAGCCTGCGCCACTAGGTTCCATCCATCACTATTGGCTCTTTGTTAAATAAGTGCATTCATGCAGGATATCAAATAGAAACTACATGTATTTGTAGTAGCACGTACGAATAAAATACACATTCGTGTCAAGAAAAGAAATCAAGGCAAAATAACTACACACAGTCGAGGTGTGCAAGTGCAATAATACACAATCATTAATTCACAAGAATGTAGAGAGAAAGTAAAGATGGAAAATCCCTTGAAGTTGTAACAACAGAGAAATAAGGAAATAGTGGCACACGAAAAGATATACATTCCGTGTATCTTTGCGTGTTTGCATTAGATTTTATAATTCTAGTAGAGTATAAGTGTAGTGGAATGGTTGCTGTTGCAGCAATAAGTGGGATTCTATGGACTAAGTGAAAGCAGTCGCTATGTGAAAGTGGAAAGAGAAGAAAATCTTTGGGAATTCTCTCATGCTAAGATTGTTATCTGGGCTATTCTTAGTTGTACAACATTTCTCCTGATAAATATATACCTACGAAATACAAAATTATGGTTTGTTTGCCTTGGCACATTTTCTAAGATTAAAGATTGTGGACTGGTTCACTATTTCGTTTTTGTAATGTAGGTAAATTGTGTCGTGTCGTGCCTGGTGAAAATCCAATTGAGTGAAAGGGAAACCGGAAACTAGAAAAGTTTGCCTTTGCTTATTTATTTTTATGTGCAAAAACTTGGCTCTCCACGCTAAGTTTCTGTCTAAGTGCTCCTGTTTTTTAATAATAAGTTGTGACGTGACCCACTACTGCCGAGTACCGTACCAAGTTGTGCGCAAAAACTTTCGGATGTTTGAATCATGGGCTGTGGGGCGTCAAAAAATGATGTTATAAATTCAGGCAAGGGAAATGAGCCCACGAACAAAAGCAAACCCACAATGAACGGTAATTCAGAGCACGGCCCTGAAGACCAGAACGTAAATTCCAAGGATTCTATGAACTCCTCTGTAGTTTCTGAAGGCAGTACGATTCCAGCCTCCGAGATGTATCAAAATGGAAATGGGAGCGGGATTAGTGGTAGTGGTCCTTTGAGAGCTCCGAAATTTTTACCACCTTTAAAACCTCCACGATCATCAAAAGTTGGCTTCGTTGATCAGAATACCAATGAATCTGGCGAAGTTGACTTAAATCGTCCGACTGGTAAAGATATTCATCAAAATCTGTCATTTCTTAGGAAATTAGCAATTTCAAACCGAACAAATCTCTTTTAATAAATATAATCTACATATCTGTAACAACAGTAAATTCTTATTCCTTTCCCAGAAATGCCTATCGCTTTTGAAGTGCCTGCTGACGACGACGGTTCCCTTATAAAGAAACATCCTCCGAGAAGACTGCGACAATTAGAGGAACGACCTCCTGAATTAGTTAATTTGACACAAGAGTCTTTAGAAGAAAAAGTCCAATTGGCTAATCAAAGGAGATCACAAGTAATTTTATTTATTTTACTAATTTAGGATTAGCAATAATAGTATAGAAATAAAATGACGTGCACAGATTAGGCAATCCAGAGGTTTTCCATGAATATTTCATAAAGGTCGAAAGTGAATGTTCAACCTATTTTATAAATATTTGAAAAGCTCATGAATTTTAGATGAGAGAACATAAACATTGCAGCAGTAGTATCTGACCATTCGCATTCCTCACAAACATTAGTATTATCAACATGAAATAACAACTGGAATTTTTAATTAGATATAACTGCTGTGTCTCTGTTTGTTTTGTTTGTTTGTGTATAGTACAGTTATTTGTAGGTTTGGTTTCATGGGTTTTTGTTATCTATCTGTGGTGACGTTGCTAGCATGTAGGTACATTAGCACATTTAGTGATTGTAAAAGAATCAATAGAATTTTGTATTTGTACTTTCTCCTAATTTGATTAGGTCTTAAGTCAACGAGTTGCAAGCGCCAGGCAAAAGTCCGCAAGAACGACGAGAATGAAAAAGCCTCTTTTTGATTCCGGCCAATTTCCGGTATGTACTAGTTCTACTTTGTAGAGATACGATTGATGCATGGAAATGGGGACATAACAATGGAATAGCAAATTAAATTACACTGAAAATGCATAATATGTAGCTTCCTCTGGTTTTCTAGACTGAATACGGTGGTGAAATCGAGACTGGAGAAAAGGAAGAACAAGGGGCAAATGAGTTCATGTAAAATGATACTTACGATATGGTCTTCTGATAAATATTACATTCAATTCACGTACCTATTCAATTAGTACTTCGTACAGGTTCTTTTATACCTCTCTTTCGTACTTTATTCTTCTCCATTACTCTTCAAGTTCGGTTGAAAGTCAATTCTATCTGTAAGATTAAATTCCCTCTCGAGTGCCAGATAGTGATAATGCAGGGCCATGCAGGGCATAAAACTACACATGCACATGTATGCATTCCGACAATTTAAAACAGAACAAGAGTATTGGCAGCGAAAATTGCACACTCCCACTTCAGTTGTAAGCACATTTAGAGAGCAAAAGAAAGTAGTTCAATTTAATTGCACAGTCTCCTCAACTTATTTATACTTTCGCTAAGTGAAAAGTCCCTGGTGAAAAGCTACATGTGTCTACCATAATATTTGCACTTTTGTTCCCTGTTCATCGATTTAACCACGAATCTCACTCGTAGCCTTAGTTGAAATAAACATCCTATCATTCCTATCTTATTTTTTAGAATAAATTGATATTCATGATGTTTAAAAAAGATTTCTCTAAAGGTGAAGCTAACAATTATTAGTTGAGTCTTGATATCCGATAATTAATTACCTTAGTTTAGTATACGTTGGTGGTGGGAGTTTGTAATTGACTGGATTTCTATATGGGTATATGGGATTTATCTCGTGTACGATATATAACTTATGACGACGTTAGTATACCTAAGCTAATACAAGTCTGTCTCATCCATTAATATAATTAAAATTCTACGAGAAAACGAATGTATAACATTATAATATGTAGGTATCTTATTTATTAGTATGTTTGATTCTGTAAAAGGAGACTAATGTGTGTACCTTGATGCATCCCGAAAAATTAACTAGCTTTTTATCGTGATTTGACACAACGTAATTGCGATTGTTATTATTACTATCGTATAAATAGCTTCAGTATTTGTATAAGTATGTTAGTGTTTCATGATATTTTATGGATTTTGTAGCATCAATATGTGCTGTTTACTGTTTGTGTATTACGTCCTTTTCTGCTGTGAAATCAGAATATAGAACTGCAGTTTTCCTCGTGGTAAATTATCGGTTGACAGCACTATATTTTAGTCAATACACGACATTTTCTCGTTGGCCATCTCCGAATCGATAGATTTATACTCCACTTAAGGTGCATATGCTCCACATGAAAACGGCTTTATTTGATTTTGTTAGTATTTGATACATTCACTTTGCAAAGTCGTGTCAAATAAAAAAACTCTGGAAATTTTTGATTTCCATTGGAATGGATCTATACTTTTTATATTGCTCATTTACCTCATAGAATCCAGCAGTATTTCTAATCGTGCTAGTCCCAGTGCTGCTTTAATAATATTGTTTAGCACCATAATAAATGTTACATGAGACTTACAGTACAGGTATTTATGCTCTCGGGCGGTACATAAACACACAAACGCTGTATGTTAAATGCATTTGTTCTAGGAAAGAGACTAACAACGGTCAAGTATAAATTATTGCCTTTGAGAGAAATAATTGGCAGGTGACTGGGAAATTGAATTTATTTACTCTGACCGAACCGAAATCATTATTTCTTCTATCATGTAACGATCGATTTCGTTAAGTAATCTACGTAGTATTCATATAACACTGCACAGCAGCCAAGGTGCTATAACACCTTTTTTGTATCGATTCTGTAAAGCTGGCAACTTGAAAACAATGAATTTTGATGAATTAAAGAACACAACTTACACAAGATGGGAAAAGTGTAAATATTTACGAGAATTTTTTATTTAGATTTTTCAAAGTTTCGATTTTCTGCAGAATGAACTTGTAATGATAAAAATCCTTCTTCATAGAAATTGAGTTTTCCATTTCCAGGGCTGCCCTATGATAATGCATTGATTGTTGCAAAGTACCGGATGAGTGAAGTGTATATATTTAATATTTAACATCATTGACCATTGATTCATTGATCCATTGTGCATTTGTGGGAGGTAATTACATATTTTCACAGAATTAATGAGTATCGATGTAACTTTCGGCTTGTGTTAATTATGTATTCTCTATATTTGCTGTATGTATTCTTTACTGTAATTACCTATAGATATAAATCTGTTTTAAAAATTCTAACGTGGGCTTGAATAAAAGGGGTATTAATTTTTAAAATGTTTGCCTATCAGTTAATTGACAGACGGTGTGAGTAAATTATATATACATCGCTCTTAAATCAACGTGTGAGAAAGGTATTTTAATTTGGCGAAGGGTAAAGCGAGCAAAGTGACGATATTGTATTTATTTTTCTTAAGGGTGATGCAATACTTGTCTGTTATTTGATGACATATGAGAATTTCATTTCACAAACTGCTAAATATTACTATTCTGCCAACTAAGTAGGGTAACCTAAGTATTCGTAACAATACAACTCAATAAGATTATATAAGTAGGTATGTGGAAATAAATATCTAAATCACTAGGTAGTTAAAGTATTTCTACTAGTAGAATATTGTGACGTATCATGGCATATCAACTAACTACACACAAAAAAGGCTCTAGCTACTAAATAATATCTAACAGATTAGGTACACATAGGTATGTAAGTAAATAGCAAATATTAATAATCAAGTTACAGAGTTACAGGTTTAGTTAATACAGATACATCTCTCAGTTCAGGACCAAAGCTTCTTCAGTTGGAAATCATGTAAAGGATGCATGTAGCTCTTCGCTTCGTTTTCTTATGCTAAATGTTCTTCACACATATCACTTCACTGTTTCAACCACTCAATCATAAACAATCATCTATCAATCTACACTTGTACACTATTCCTATACATCTTACACAACACTAACAAACAAACAAACATTCATTCACTAAAACTAACACACGCATTATCAATATTTATGTAAATTAAATTATCATGATCATGACATGTAACACTAATAACACCATCATATTACTTCATTAACGTTCACTGTCTCTATTCAATCCTTTAAATTCTGTCCTTTTTAATCACTTTTTCATTGTTAGTTTAACTGAGAATCGTTGTGAATGGGTTCTTCCCACTTCGAGGTCCATTCGATATTCTCACTGGTCTCTTTGATGTCGTAGTATCCGAAGATTTATTTGCACCGAGACAATCTAACCACTCATTCTGGGTTATTTTTTTGTCTTGATTAACATCACAATGTCGTGGCAATTTCTTCCCACATCTTTTCAGCTTATTATCCGCAGATGTTTCATTACGTAACGTTTTCCATTCTTTTCTGTCCAAAAGCTATAAATTATAATATTAATAATAATTAGATAATTGAGATCCTTTTTAACAACAAGTATGTTTTAATTACCCCGTTATGGTTTTCATCCAGCTGTTCAAAATACCATCGCGCAACATGTTCTTCTCTTGTCCCATTGCGACTCTCTCCCTGCAGTCTGCAAATAATCGATAAATTTATTGCAAAATTACTGAGAAAATACATAGTAAAGGGAAAAATTGAGAAAAACAAGAAATTCCATTCTTACCTTTTATTATCTCCTTTTGATGTCATCCTTTTAGTTAAGATGTCCATCAAATCAGTCAAAAACTTTTGCTTTTTAGGTCCAGTACAGCCTGTCATAAAGATAAAGGTTATCATTCAAACTTTCACCATTTTTATAATTCAATAGGTTAGGTTTCCCTTTTCAATGAGGTAAATAAACCTTTCCTTGCACTTGTCAAACTAATATTTAATGTCTAATGTCCTCTAATGGAACTACAATCTAAAGCGTCTTATCATGTCATAAGCTTATTATTATACTGAAGTCCGATGAGACTTTGAATGTGGGAATTGAGTGAAAATAGATAAATACCTCTCATTGGTTTGCTTTTTTTGTCACAGTCGGGTGTAGCGTTGAAAACGACAGTAGAAATCTTTACACCAGTTTCTTCTTCCACACACCAGCAGTAGGCTTTACCTGCTTACGGGAAACAATATTTTATTCATCAGCAAAAATCATTCGGAATAAGAGCAATAAGGTTCATATCAATGTGTTGTTTATAAATTCATTCTTTCCTTACGACAGATTGCTAATTGAAAGCATGATAATGATATCGTCAGTTAACTAACCTTGGGCACATTGTATTTTCTTATAAGAGCCCGTTGGGTTGCACTCCGGGACAATAATTGACTCATTTTGTTTTTGACTGGCAAGAGCTGACTGTCTATCTGTCAGACAATTAGACACTTCAACAGTTTCCGATCCTTTCGGACTCAACGGCTGTGTGTGGTCTGATCCTCCTGTAGATAGTGATCCAACTACATTAGACAATAGGAATAGGATAGGAAAGCATGCCATTATTGTATCAATTGCAATTGATCAGTTGATTTATTATTTTTCCCGAAAACCCAAAGTAGAGTAAAGTGAAGTCTGCCTATAGCCTAGAAAATGCATCAAATTAATTAGAAAAATGTACGCTGGGGACTACTGCTAGTGCTACTACTGGGAAGTAAATGCCAATGCCACTTCTTAAAGTATCATAGGAATTCGGGGGTGACGTAAAGCAAATGAAGCTAAAAGCAAACCATTAACTTCGGCCCGTTAATTAAGCAAAAATAATAGAGATAGCATGGTAGAAATACATAAATCAAATGCTAAACAATATGCTACTGCTAAACAAACACTGTTGGCTCAGTACTTCTATTGACAGAGTAAATAGCTCAGTAGCTGCGTTAATCTTACTACCTCAATACAGAGAATAATGGAAAATAGAAACAGTAAAAGGGAAGTTATAATCTATAAAACCCTACAAAAAACTAACCTTTACAGTATATCGACAGTATCGTTTAGCATCGATTTCTCTAAATTCGAATTCTTAATTCATTATTATTATTATTATTATTATACCATTACTTTTCCTCCACTTTTGTCTTCTATGAACAACGTTCACTAGCATATAATCTTTTACATTACGTCATCCTTCTAATTCGCAACAACTTGCTCTTTATATAAGGTTCTAACATTTTACTGTGACATTTAGAACTTTTGCATAGATATTCTCAAGAACTATACACATAATATTTTCTTAGTATATTTTTGCAGTGCTGTACATTAATATTACAATCTAGATTTAGATACAAACTATGAAAATGTTGCAAAAGTAAATGTATGAATCGTATAATTTGTGTACATGTGTACTTAGTTAGTAATGGAATTTAGAAGAATAATATGAACTTGAGACAAAAAAACAATGTTTTGTCATTTTTCTAATATTTTCTTAAATGTATGCTTTTGCTTTTATTGCGACATTAGAGATCTTTAGAAGAGGACTAGGTAGGTAGGTGCAAAAGTATGTAAAGAATGAAAGCGCAGAAAACAACGAGAAATGAGAAGAAAGAAATGGAAGCAATCGGCAATGCGTGTGATGTGACTGATTACCTGGTCTGAGGAGTTGGGAAGGATGCATACCTCTGGACGAGCCTGAATCCACCAAGGAATTGAATGTATCAAACGGCACTAAAAAGTGCAAAGAAGCTATTGCATTCGCAAATGTATGTTGTAAGTAAATAAAAATAGGATACAAACAAACAAATAAATTAACAAAACTATTGTCTATAATTAATACATACAAAAAGGGGGTGCATTGTTAAGATTCAGTTTTCTATTGCAAGTCCAAAAAGAGTTCTTGCAGTAGCAACCGTTCTAAAGAGATAACTAAAGTGCTAAGTGGTGTAACGTGAGAAATTGCTGTGCTAGTGCAAATCAGCCAAGTGCACACTCTTCATGCAATGATCATAATTAAGTTAGTGATACAGAGTTCATTTTCAACTTTTCCTTTTCCTCTTACCCTTACTAAATATAAATATGGATTTTTATAATCTGATGTCTCATTATTTGTAAAATGCTTCTAGAGCATTAAATTGTAAATCCATATTTGTTAGAAAGTTTCAAAAAAGAAGAGAAAAAATTTGGGCGGGGAAACCATGAAATGGTATCAAAATTAAAAATATTCTTTCTAGATCAAGTAATTTCATTTGTAACTTGGGATATTTTAATTCTTAGATTAGGGACTAGGGATGTCCAGGGTAAAAAATAAAACTATCTTTTGGCACACACCTACATTCTACAGTACATACTGTGGCTATTATATGATTGAGGGAGAAAAACAATAAACCTAAGTCCCTGCTGTAGTATAATACAAATACAATAGGATTCAAGATAAATGAGATCAAAACTTACGATTATCAATAGTAGATATTCTAAGACAATCCAGCCATTCCTTTCTTGTGATTTTTTTATCATTTTTTGCACAGAATGTTATAAAAGTTTTGGCACATTGCCTAGGTTGAATTTGTTGCTTGACCAAATTTTTTAAAATACTTGTTTCGTTTCTTTGCAAAATGCTATCTTTGTTACGGTCCAGATGATCGAACTTCCATGATAGCACAGTATCATCAGTTGTCGAGTCTAAATCTGTAAATCCAAGAATAATAGATACTATATCAAAGTTTGCTAGATGTGTAGGCTGATAGTTACTAAATATACTGTGTTCTTAAAATTATTTGTGTAAAGAAAACAGGTCATGAAAATGTCTGCATTTTGCAATGAAAAATCAGGTAAATATTAGTAAGAATGAGATGAATACCACTATTTGACAGAGATGAAGATATAGACCTATGTCGATTATATTCCGAGCGGAAGGTCTTAATAAGTGCTACATTGAAACGGGATCTGTCTGGATGATTACAAACTGCAAGAAAAGGCATAAATTAGTCATTTACTAAGTGGATCATTGAATTTCTATCGAAAAATTTTGTTTTTAGGGTTGAAAATTACATTTTCTATTTTTCTTGGCTTGAGAAGAGCGTCTTTTGGTGGCGGACTTTGCCCTTCTATGATACTTAGCACAATTAGGTTTACTGGTGGTTGTTCCAGTGGACAATACGGAGCTACCAGAAATAGGGCGTCCACTTTCTGTGACACACCAACAGGACCTTGTGGACGGATGACATTGAACAGAAGCATAAGAACCATCTTTACGGCAAATGGGAATGTACTCTGTAGAGCGTGTGAGCTTAGCAATACGACGACGTTCTTCTCTCTCCAAGGCACAATTCGTAGGCCTCTCCTCCTCCTCCTGCGACAAGCAGTCTGGACAGTCTGAACTCGAGGAACTCTGCAACAAGCACAAACAACAATAGAAGACATACATATAATAAATACTTTCTACGCATATAAATATATTTTCAATTTCACTAGTGTCTATATGACTATAGGATGTAAAATGCACATTCATAAACATTCTTACTACAGAACAGGAATATAAAAGAATGGATTTTCATGGTTAGCTTTCGTTTCTTTCGGTAATAAATGGGAAGACCCCATCAGGTGCGTTTTTGTTACACACCTTACAAAAGAGAGTAGGTATATAACTCTAGAGAAACTATATAGCTACATTTCCTACTCAACGACTCAACTACTACAACATAAAAAACTATTTCCCACTTTGTATTTGTAATTTAAGTCCGTGTAAGAGGAGATAGAGAGTGAGAGAGAGAGAGAGAGAGAGACGTGCTTGGATAGTGCCGTGCCACGTTCATTTCCCTTTGAGAATACCAATTGGAGAAACATAATAACCAACACAATGCAATTTAAAATTCAATGGAGACCTTAGCTATTTACAATCGAAGAAAACATGTGCAACTGATTGTGAATAGAATACACAATAATGGACACAGATAGTCTTTTAATACATTTTTAATAGGGAAACTGACAAAAACGGAGTTCTGAGTCAGAAAACCTAAAATTCTTCACAGAATAGTTATAATAACACCCTAAATAACTTGACAGTGGACGAAATAACACACTCTCTCTACTCAGGTTCATATTTTCATAAGCTTTTCCCATAATGGACCTTAAGTGAATGAAAGAATTTCGTGTTGATTGGAATTTTCACCTTGAAGTTAATACCCGGATTAAGTCTAAAAGTGATGTAGGCTCATTATATCAAAAGTCTGCTCCTCCAGGTGTGGAAAATCTAATTACTCGAGTGTATTCTACGTAGTCTAATCTTTTAACTGTAAATAAACACAGTAAAATCAACGTTAATTGTCGCATTTGAATTTGGATTGAAGGACATGTTGAAGAAGTGTTATCTGTGCCATGCACATGGGAGTTAGTAAATATTTCACAGAGATTTTATGATGCTGAATCATAGAGCGAGGCATATGCTGCTGGAGGCTATCCATCTATAATTATGGCGTGATGTTCCTCTCATAAATAAGCTACCCCAATATATTTAACAAAGTGAAGGCACTGGAGAAGCACAAACATAGATTAGTTCAATGCTACACAACACAACATGGCACTAAATAATATTAAGGATGAGGATATGGATGGATGGATGGACCCACGGAGTAAAATATTACTATTGTTGCGTTTGCCTTGAGTAACCAACATACTCAGGTGTTAATTTCACAAGGGAGAGCTGGGCCCACGTGTGCATGGCTCTTGTTGAGAACCAGCGTGGAGTATTCATCACCGCAGCATGAGACCTTAACCTATACACTTCCTATTTTCCCATTTGATTCAGCGGATAGTGCTGCACAGACAGACAAAGAACATAAGTCAACCGACTACCATCCCATATGAGGTTAAATGCGATTCCATTATCTTTTCTATCTCTATGAAAGTAATATGCCCCCACTTGCACTCGAAAAAATTACAATTATCATCCCATATCATCCCTATTATTTCTACCATGCAACACAATACACAAACATACTCCTAATTGCACCCAAACTACAATATAAACAATGTCTTGATGCAAATATCTAAAAAAAATACTTGCATGCTGCATTCTGCTTAGCTCAACAGTGTCTCATTGCATCTGGACACTTACAGTCAACATTTAAATAATCAACTTCGAACTACAAACAGGTGACTCTTTTCTTTTTTGGCTTGATCACACTCATAAATATACGAGTAAAAAGAAAGGGATGAGCATAAGGTGAAGGTAGAAGCTAACACACACACACACACACTCTTATCTTATCTTCACATCTCATATTTCAGAAATATTATCAAGTCTGCCACACGTACTCACCCGAGTAAAAATGATAGAATAACCTGGCTAAAATAAAACGAGTCTGCCTCATTCTTTATTTTGTAAGTGAAGGGACGTCAGTCCGTCCAGTCACTCCCGGAATAATTCTCTCTTTCTCCATGTCACGGCATGTCAGCCGCTACAGAATGGGAAAATTCTAAAGTATTACACTGTTTTAGCTTTTTGACAACCAACATTTACTATATTTCCTACAGATGGTTACATATACATACGATTCATAGCATACAATACGACGCTTTTAAATCAGCATGCATGCCTTGTAATTCTAATGCACAGATCACATCCCTCTTTTTCTCAAATATCTTCTTCATCTCTGTGTATTGATTTGAGTAAAATCACAGGTAGCCCATCTCAATATTCAATAGGCAAATGTAATTGTTTCATAAGGCTGATATAGTGTCTAGGTAGGTGGTAGGTAAAAGTAGGCTCATCCTTATCGCCTAAAACTATTGACGAGTAGATTTTTATATGTAACCACTCTTTACACACACTACTATTACAGTGTTACTGATACAGCCATGCAAAACTAGATCTGCATTTTTAGAGACAGTTGCTGTCTATTTACATTTATTCCTGTTTTGCCTTTGGCAAATAAGTAATGCGTGAGTTTGCTCGCAAAAATATTCACTTTTGCATTGCATGTAGGGCACTAAAGCAAGAAGAATAACTTTTTCAACCCTTTATCCAATGGCATGATCAAATTGTTTCCTTTCCAGTATCCCCGAAACGCATTCCCTATCTACCTGTCCACAGTTTTTACTACATGTTTATCGTTTTAGCTAGATAAATGAGCTAGAATGTTAACATTGTAAACTGTGGGGAGGAACAGCTAAATGACAAAGTTGAGAATGCATGCATTTAAATTGTTGTGTGCCTATGCAAGAACAGTACTTACTTGATACGTAGTATATATTATCAACAAAATTTAACAAAAACGTGAGCATGTAACTTACTCTTGCATAACATGCTTACATTCATGTTGTATACACACAATTACATTAAAAAAAATAATAATAATAAGAGCCAACTCCTATAAATGCATCTACATTTTACAGACAGAAAACGCAACGTACGTCCTGACGCTAGTATCCTGCCCACAAATTATATGCAAACTCCTGAACTGACGACTACCTTTAAATGAGAGCTGATATGATGCATTGGAGTGCTTAGATAATTTTTAAAGCAAATAAATAATTATTAATCGTGTAATTGTATATGTATACTATTATTGTCGAACAGGACTGTAATTTATGTAATTTAGTAATTAAAGTGTGGTGGATTGGATCATTGGATGGGGTGGGGCGGATAGTAAGTTTTACTGATTATGTTGTCATAATTAGAGTTCCATGTTTCGTCTAAAATTAGTACAAAAAGCTGGATATAAGTGGTAGCTAGCAATAATGATATGGTTGGACAATATACTTAGGTATTACATAAGTAGTTAGTTATAATAATACAAAAGGGAGTGGATAGAACTTTGAAGTATGAAGTAGATGTATCTATAGAGGAGAGTACATTGGTGTTCAGTGAGTTGGAGTTTAGCGGAAATGCGGTTTTATCAACAGGAAATTCATCCAGAGTCCCACAGTAGAATCATATGTAGAGAAATTAGGGCTGTGTGTTGTGGTGATGGACGGTGACTTGGGCTAACTAACTTGTAAGACTGAATTCAACTATAGATATTTCCATGAGCAGCTGGAGAAATTTATCGTAGAATATTTTCATGTGTACTTTGTTCTAGTCTTATTCTTTATTTCTACCTTATAGAGGATATAATTTATGTGAAGGTAAAGAGTTATAATATAAGGAATAAAATGGGACACTTTATAGGATCATGTGGTTGGAGTATCTCTTATTTTCCCCCAGTAGTCCGCTCAGACTTGTGACGTGAGAAGACAGAGACTTGCCTGGCAAGAATTTTCTATATTTTCCATGTGGGTAACTATCAGAAGGTAGTAAGTCTTTGAGTATCGATGTATAGCATGTATTTATGGATGTACCTATATGTTTTGTGACAAAAAACAGAATTTTGTTCAAGTCCTGGGAAATCTAATGGGTAAGTGAAACCACGGAGAGGTAAAAGTACACCCAGAGTCTAGTCGACTTAGAGAAAAATATATTATGGGCTCTAGTAGCCATAGCCGTCTAGTCTGACTCTTTCTACATAGCTTCTTTCTTCATTTCAGTCGCTCCTTCCGCAGATTAAGAGGAAAACGTTGATAAAACAACAGAAAAAGTCGTCTGCCCTCCAATACACTTTTAGATTGTTCGAGTTAACTCGGACGGCTAGATTCCTTGAGCTGTACTTATCTATGTGTATCTAATTGTAGATATAATGCAGTGTGGTGTGGTGGCTATGTATGTATTAGGTAGACAGGAGACCGACACGGCACACCTACCCACTTATGAATGACTACGAACAACAATAAGTACTTATTGCCAACCACTTTTTCGTATTGCATACTCAGCGCCCGTCTGGTTTCCTCTGTCTTTTACCTCTTGTCTCGATTTAATGCATTTAAGAGTAGGAGCACGACAAAATCAAAGACAAGAAATTCTATCTCATCTTCTCATTAGTATCACAATTGCCATCATACAGTCACATACACCAAAAACAAGGTCATTATTAGCTAGGCATACTGAACCCCGATGTTTATCCTACACTCAACTCATACAAATAGCTAGGCATAAACATCCACTAGTAAATATGTGGGATTATCTACTGATTCTTACAAAATTCCTTGGATTATTAATGTCTATGTACTTTCAGTAGGTGTTCATAATCATTCTACATAATATTATTAAAATTTCGTTTAAAGACTGTCTAGCTAGATGCGTGGAGGCACATACCTACTCTTACTTACTATCGGCCAACAACTCACAATTTTAAATCCTTCTACACACACTAAATACGATTAATGCACAAATAAATACCTACACACATTATGCATTAGCAATATAGTACTCAATTCTCAAACTTCCCATTGTTTCTCTCTAAGAGAAAAGAACTGATACCGGTTACTTACTTCACTTTGCTATTTATTTTCTCGCCTACTTACTCTATTTACAATACAATACATTAGAAAATAACGATAAGTACATAATCACATAAGTCCGTACACTCAAGTTCCATGCAACTCAAATCTTGTTGCCCACGAGAATACCAGAAATGGATTTTTCTAAACTACATAATGCAAATTACAAATACTTGCCTTCCGAACCTAAAAGACTTTTGTACAATAAATTAACTACCTACGTACTTCTACTGCACTGCATTTACTGTACAATGAAGTAGCTAAAAGCTTAAATTGTGTTACTTGCTTATCTATGTACAGTAAAGTATGTGAGGATGATTGCAGATTCCCTAGCTTTTTATATCTTTCTTATGGCTACTTAAATTGCAATTGCACCTTTGGCATTGACACAGTTCCGTTTTATTTACCCTTCTCTACTTAACGTTATCATATAAAAGCTATTAAAATAGTCTGCTCCACAGCACACTACCAAACTTAAAACTTGACGACAGATCACTTAGCCTTAATTATCATAATGTACTCCTAGCAGGATGTAAACATTACTGAGAACAATAGCTGTCTAGATAATGCATACTGGTTCGATCAAGTGTAAATTTTAACCAGTGATTCTACTCTACTTACCACTTTACATTGATTATTATGTCTTTTTGAGAAGATTAGAGACGCTTTGATATTTTCATTCCGGAAAACCATTCACAGAAACCTGAATTTGAACTTCAAAAGAAATCTAATCGAAAAATTTCCTTTGGTAAAATATTTAGTTTAAAAATCCAAATTAAATCCGCATAGTAAATTTATGTATTCCTTTGAATTCTTTCACTTGATATGCTTTAGGTAATCTGCAAGTTCGAGAAAATTGTTTAAGCACAAAGAAAAAATTTCAAACTAGAATAACAATCACCTACATGTATATTGATCTTTGATAATTATAATCTGCGTTGTTTGGTATACATTAGCAATAATGTCTGGTTGTAGATAGTGAGTGTATAGTTAAATGTAGGCGAATTGGTAGAAGTGTAAAGACAGCTCATAGGATCTGGTTATGTCAGGTGTAGGTTTACATAGGTGATAAGATAGCGATATAGTGATTTGGGCATGGATGGTTAACAATGAGATGTGTGCATTCTTGGAAGATGAAATAAAGGAGTATATTTAAGTAGTGATAGTGTAGATAGTCATTTAGAAGAAGATGCTCGCATCTGTTGTGGTGTAGCATATCTGGTAGTGTGTGAGTGAATGCAATGTTATGTGAAATTATTGAGATTCTCAGGTGGAGGCTGAGGTGTCATGTTAGATATTAGTAATGGTCATTTGCAGTCGTAGGTGTCGCAGATAAGAAGAGGAGGATGAATGCCGAGGCAAGTCAAGTCTGAACTGTCTTGTCTTGTCTTCAGAAAGAAATGAAAGAAATATATTGAAAGTGCCAGAGGGGAAACAGGTGTTTCGGGTCGCACAGGTGTCGGGAATTCACCGACATTCAAATCTAAGGGGGGCCTAGGCCTCTCTCTGTCTCTCAAAACGAAACTGAGAGAGTTCTTGCTCTTCCTTCCTACTCTTCTTCCCTCGATGATCATCATTCCTCCTATACAAAGGCTCACTGTCTTGCAAATGTTCTCTCTTGTCTTCTCTTGTCAGATCCTATCGCTAACCTTAGCTCTAACTTTTACATCAATGAAATTATTGTTAACAAGGAAAATCTTGTTTTCATCCTTTTTACACAAGTTGGGCAAGAAATTCTAGTAGGCGTTCACCATTCAGAGATTACACTTAATGTATTTTGCCAGAGAACAGATAGATCCTATTTCACATCACATATCACCTAAAGCTGCCTGGATGGATATACGGCAGGCAGGCTACTTTATTACTTACATGCACACTCACTCACACTACACATCCAAGTGTAGAAGCCCCTTCATTAAAAATTTATTTTTAATTAAGGTCTACCTATACATAAATTAGCATATAATTAAGCTGACTTCTTATGGCAATGCACAACATGTACCGCATGTCGACATTATCCATCACATGACACAGAGGCAGAAACCTATTTTCAGTAGGTAGCCGTAGGAGGAAATATCACTTGTGATTAATTTACATTCGTAATTACTATTTATATACTTACGTTCAATTTATGCTTACCTGCTTGCTCATAAAAATACGTCCAACGATTACACATCTACAACTTCGCACTAGCTACGTACTACTTATTGTGCTACAGGGTACCACCTAATCTACTACAGCCAATCTTCAGCATCTCAGCAGTAACTTAAATGTAGTCAGCTTTATTTGACACTTAAACATTAGTAAGCATTACACAACAGCAAAGCCTACAACCTCAGTTGACAAATTTTAAAATTAAATCCCTGAGTAATTATAATCGCCATTTAATCTAACAATTCCAGCTACAAACGAAAATCATTTTGACAAAGAAAATTGAAAGTTTCACTCGAATTTCGGTAATTGTGCTATTGTTACATTAAATGAATGACATCAAATATGGCACATTCTATCTTGTATCTACCAATCAATTAAACAGTGTTTATTTGCAATTCCAGCAGTTCTAGTAGCTAACAATAGCTTACAGTGCAAATGAACAGCTATTACTCAAAAGTCTTTAGTGCCAAACTAAATGCATAAAAATTCTGAAATGATGGTCAACAAATTCCCACTCATGAACATAGTAGGCAGTCACCTAAATATTAATGTATACTTAATTTTGTACTACCCTATACAAAGTAATTTGAAGTACAAAGAAAAGTTGCACAAATCTGCGATGCAAACAAAAAATGGAAAACTCATAAAACTGCGTAGCTGCAAACGGCAAAGTACTAATATATTATTTCTATTTTTCTACGTGAAACTTGAATGAGGGATTAGATGCCTACCAAGAACTTAATGAGAAGTCAGAAGAACGATGATTAATTGCCATTGTATCTTATATAGTTGGAAGCATTATGTCTATGTGTGTCCATAGGTGTGTAATGGGAACAAGTAAATACTTATTGTTATTCTTAGTGTATGTATACTACACTTTTATTTGTGCAGGACAAAACGTACAAACACTAACTTCATAATCTTCAGACTTGGCTCATTTTTATTAGGTTAGTAAGTTAAGTATACACAATAGTCTGCCTGTAATAAAAAGATTCGCAAATTACCAATGAGATTGAGATTATGCACCTACAGATGACATTGAGACGCGATATTTTTTACTGTCCGGCTCGTAAATATTTTTCTATGCTTTACGATGCTTCTTCAAACTTTATGATCATATTCTGAAATAATGAACATTTCTGCAAACTTGGGATAAAAATAGATCAGAAATCCTTAGACATATATAAATACAACATGATCTCTATCCAGATCATTACATTGCTACGCATTATCTTAATAACGTCCCTCGTATATCATAAAAAGCAGTAGTAAAGTAATCCATCTGATTTTATGAGTATATTTTGTTGTATTATTACATAAATACAAAAATACAGACACGTATAAAAACATTGGCAT
>JAAAYG020000365.1:0-33653 GCA_009936455.2 Tomocerus minor
TTTCAAAAAATTATCTGACCACTTTTAAACTGTAATAACAGATACATCTATTCGTCCATGACATTTTTGAAGTGATAGATAATAAAAGTAAACCATAGTTATCACATTTTTTACCAATTATGTATGATATCTGTGTAGGAAGTTACAATAACATTTTAAAATTGTTAGAAAGATTGAATTTTTCAGGTTTAAAAATTCAATAGGCACTTTAGTCTATGAAATGATTGAAGTTTGCAAATGTTTTAAATTCTACTTTGGGTTCAAATTATATTTGATAATATAAACATGGTTTTGATGCCGAATTATGACCTGCCAATTATTATAGTTGACTATATCGTAGCCCTTAAAATATCTTCACGGAACGTGGAATCAAAATATTTAATTTAGCAGTTAGCTTGTAACCAAATTCTCTGTCTTACTAGAGTCAGCCCTTGATTGGTTTCCTAATGCCTCGTAAATACTTTGGTGTATTGAAATAATCCTACTATGATTTGTTAGAGAATGAGCTGGATGGAATACATAGTACTAAATGCTTGCTCCATAATTGCATTAGAAGAAGCAAAGCCTGAGTGAAGTATGGAAATAATAGTTAGGTAGGTATGATATATGTACCTATATGTTACGGGGAGGGTCCCTCGTGGAAATAATTACTATATGTAGCAGGGGTTACATAAATTCAAACCACAATGATCGCTAATGTAAACTAATGGGTCGCTAAAGAGTTTGAGTGAAGCTCTGCGTAGAGAATCTAATGTCAAATACATACATAGATAATTTATGTAGGTATAAGAATATACGAATCGTATATTTTAATGTGTGTATGCAGCAGATAGTTCATATAGATGACTTGTTAAATGGCATACATGTCTACATTATAATTCGCAGCATACGAATGTTGGTGATAATGTGTATATTTACGATATGAAATGTAAGATATTTTAGTGGTATCCGTTTTCTGTATCCTTCGTTTCATATTTCATAATGATAGTAAGAGCAGTTAATGATAATTAATGTATCAGATCAGTCTTTCATTGAATGATACATTATACACGCTTATAATATATACAAATGTCTACTCTCTTACATGTACATATTATAACCCCCCATTATAAAATGGCAAAATGTGTTACAAAGATAATAAGATAGTTTTATACACATTAGATTTGAACGCTAAAGGGTTAGATTACATACGAGAGGTCGGATCTATAGGTACTATATCATCATAATAAATATTTTCATCCTTTTCTCTTTGTAACATGATGATTAGACATGAGAACAGAGAGTAGTTAAGTACGTAGCTCTAGTTTCGTATTAATTTTTGTGTATTTAAGCAACGTATGCAGAGTTGGTAGCTACTAAATAGAAGATAAAGGATATTGGTATCTTTGCTCATATATTTTTGCCTTGTGTATCTATGTTTATTACTTTGCCATAGTTTATTTTACGTAACATTTGTAGGAGTGTGTGTGATATGAGTTAATATGAGTATGAGAGTATGTGTGATGATATGTGGAGCTAATATAAGTTGCACCTATAATATCAGTAAGGTAGGTAGTAGTAGCCGAGAATATTAGAGCAAGTTAGTATGCATATCCACGAAGCAATGCAATGCAACTCACAATGTGATTCAGTCACAAAAGCCATAGCACGTACTCCGCAACACACTCAATTCTATTTTATATTCCAGAGATTCAGAAGACACACTCTTCTCCAGGCAGAGTAAAACTCTTTCCCATTCCCCCTCTTCTTTTCCTTTTTACATACATAGAATTCCCTCTCCTACTAAAGTCCACATTTCTTATTCCAGCATCGAAGAAATACTAATCGTGAATATTACGAGAAATACTGGGAGAAATCCTGTCCCTGACTTATTAGTCTCCTTTACTACACAAGTCAACTCTCACACAGTTTACTCAAGTTCCATTTAAACTTAGAGCACACATAGTTAAGCCATATCACCACATTACACAATACGTGTATATATCACACATAAAACTCAACTCTTCTTCATTACTCACATACACTAACTGCGAATAACTTATCGTTATCAACAACTTTGCTTGCGAGAGCCGGAGCTCTCGCCTTCACTACTTTTTAAATATTATTACAGAGCCAAGTCGCCGTGAGAAAATCATGGGCTCATTTCTCCTCACTAATAAGCACACACCACCACCAAGTTTCTTTAATAATGTCCTCTTCTTAAGTTACACGATACACCCAATTGTGTCATAGATTCTTAGTTGGAATCCCAAGAAAAATCTGTGATAATTTGTGATTTTAGTAAAAGGCTGACATAACATTCCCCCTTTTTCTCCTTCATCTCTAAGAAAACTTTTGGATTTTCACACGATTTTCTGTCAATATGGAAAATGAGAGAACGATGTTTAAAAATCAGGTACTTAGACAAATTATTATTAACATTTTAGCATATTAGATTCTTTATTTTATCACTTAGACTATGTTATCCCAGTTTCTTTTTAGTAGATTTTTGTATGTATAGTGTATACACTGTAATTATAAGAATGTTTTCAGAGCTAATTTTCAAAGTAAAAAAAGGAGATTTACCGATAGTGAAGACATTAATGTGGAGATTTTGCATTCCATTAGCAGTTTAGTTTGAATGTAAATATGTAGCATATGGATGAATCTCAGTTTAACCTCACATAAACATTAGAGCAACAGTTTGGCTTAGTCCTAATGGCATTCTGTTAACAATAACACTAATGTGAGGACATAGCACAGATTCACAGATTACACATAGTCCTAACTCACTGAATGTAATACCTTTACCGGAAAGAAATATTAAGTGAAAAACTTAATGGGAGAGACTTGGTTTAAAAAAACATCGACACAATTTTCCATATGCCACTCCATGTGTGTATCTGTGCAATGTACACAGGTACTATGTAAATTGCAAATGCATTTGTGACTAACAGTAAAAATACGATAAAGCAGTTGGTAGTAGGTACTTTTATGGTTTGTGTAGTCGAGCGACTCATTAAAATCAACTCATACTATCTACTTACATATTCTAGAAATAGAAACTTTAAAAATACATCTCTATTATTACGTAGCTTAAATGTATGTAGCCAGGTAGACAAATAGAGGCAGAGATACATAAATGAATTGACATAAAAATAAAACGGGAAGTTTATTTGATTTGTTGTTGCGAAATGGTAGTTAGCAGATATAAACCCTGTCGTTGGGATTAAATTGCTTTCGTTTGAAAAGTGCTACTTCCTTCCTTATGCATAAAAGCCGTTCAAAGAAACTTAAAATTTAATGCGTACATAGAAAACTAACGGTGTCCTCGTCATTTGGTTGTGTTTGTGTAAGAAGGAAAATCTCGGAAAGGTTTTTGCGAAGAAATGGGATTGACATTGGAGAGAGAGAGATAGAGAGAGAGAGGATTTGGGTGTAGAGTTAAGGATCTAAGTGATGCTACGTCTAGGAGGATATAATGAAGTGTCATAAAAAATTAACGATATATTACTTGAGAGTCGTGTGTTAAGGAAGACGAGGGAAAAGGGTTTTCCAGGCAGTTGTGTGTAGCGGCTAATTAAATGCAAGTGAGCCGAGAAAGGAATCCTCCTGCACTAAAGACAGAAGCTGTGACTGGCGAAAATCGTGTCGTCGCAGTCTCTTCTCTGTACATAGTAATAAAATAAAAGGAAGTCGTCGGATGTTTTAGTTAGTAGATATTTGTAGGAGGACGTGAGCTATACATACTAGGAGTGAAATGACATTCGGACAATTTACAACTTTCGCAAGAGTTAGGAGAAGAAGGGATAACTCCTGTGGCTTGGCTAAATGTGGAATTTCACAGGACTAGAACCTCTCTACTTAATCTTAAGACGAAAACTATATTAAATATATATGGATTGAATAGTCTCCGAAAGTGGCTAGTGTAGTTCTTTACTTTTTCTCCATCTATCTCCGCCGTTGTAGTTCTAATGTCTCTATGTGGCAGGAGACACGTTCAACGGGAAAATTCTAGCGGAAACTATAGAGAGAGCGAATGGGCACAGAGCAGTTAAAGTAATTCGGTAAGAACTAAAGGAAATAAAACGAAACGGAAAAGAAAAATAGAAAAAGCTTTAGTAGCTATATCCAACACTCTCTGTATATGATTATAGAGAAAAACCGAGTAAATAAGTAGTAAACTATAGGCGGGGAATTTGTAGACGAAGAAATAAGGAGAGACAAACGGTCTCTGTGTACTTTTCTAACATTACATTAGATTATTCTCAGTAGCGATTCACACAGAGCAAACTAACTGGCATCACATAACAGAAACAGAGTCAAGTTGAACTAAAAATGTTTTTGCACCCGTAAATTAGTTAAATCTTTCCAGCTTTACTTTATATCTTCACTTATATATATATAAGATCTTCTATTTTCTATATCTATGTATAATACAGTATATACTATATATAATATTCATATAGTTATAGGTTTATAATGTAGTTTAAGCCTTGGCCTGACTTTTCTTGCCCAAAAAGATTTTTCGACTTGGTTGAAAAGATTCCCGACTACTTTCCCCGCTAATTTATTCACGGCAAGAAACTCCCGGTGGTTATTTTACACTCGAGGGACAACTGTCTTGTCTCTGTAAGGTTTCCATTCCTTCCTTTTCCTATTCTTCTCTTTTCTTCTTCCACTACCTTAATGCTCTACATAATATGCATAACTTTCTATCTTTCCATATGTAATAGAGTCACTAACCACGTAAGAATAAGAATGTACACAATTCCTGTGTACAACATCTCTCCTCCAAAACTCCATAACATTTTAACCCAACTTAGTTCACACTACAGAATGCTAAAAATATAAAGTTACCCAAATTGTCCCACTATCTCTCTGCAAGAACCATCCATATAAAAATCTCGTTCGACACAGAATACATTCTCTCATTCAAACATATCCTACATCTCCCCTATTTACTTTTACATAACTTGCTATTTTCTACACGGTTTCCCAACTTTTCCTCATTCCTTTCCTCCTCGCCCCCTTTTCCTTCATGTATAATCGTAATTCTTATTCTTCACCTTCCTCTACATAGAGGTTAAAAGTTGAAGGTGGACAATGCGTGGACCATTGCCAGCAAAGTTCACTACAGTCAAATAATACTTAATCAGTTTAGCAAATAAATCCAACTATACAACAAAATTTTTACGTGAATACAATCACAACAGAGTTTCTCCTTCGAATTACTTAACGAAACACAACTTGAGAAAATAACTATAGCGAAAAACAAACAAATCTTTCTTTAGCAGCTATTTTCATTTTTTTCTGGCATTAGTGCAGGAAAATACATTTTTACAGTTACAGCATGGTCACATGGGAAATAGATTCTAGGAATTGCTTCAATTTATAAAAATGCACGGAAAACTATGTAAATTATATTAGGTACCTAAGTTATTGTTTGTTACTTTCTATTTTGATGTTTTTTTAATTTACCACAAGAATTCCCGCTATAGTTCTATCGGGTTACTATGATTCTTTCTAAAAACTGAAATCAAAGGAAAAAGCTAACATTAGATTCTACTCAGGAAGTGAAAAACTGATTTTGCGCACTTCTTATTGTTTAAATTATCAGAAAGTCAGAAATTATGTTGTCAAAAATGAGAGATCAGTTCCTAGTATACAGAAAGATTAATCTTGTAAGTGTAGAAAAGCAATTAAGAATTAGGACTAATGCCCTGAATCACTAATTTAATATAGTGAAGGCAGGAAGATTAATCCTTGAGTATTTGAAAGTATTCCGGAAAATATATTTTGCAATGGATAGGTAGACATAAGGCTGATAAAAGGTCGTAAAGCAATCTCATTGGCCCTGAAGTAAGGGAGAGAAGTGTCTTAAGAAAAGAAGGCAAAACGTGGAGCAGGCTTTCCTTTTGCCTTTGGCGTGGCTTAATGGCTTGGCTGCGTCTCGTTTCTCTCTGACGGGATAAGATGTGAATGTGATGAAGCTATTCTTACACCCGGGTATTTCCTTCTAAGTAATGCCATCCTTTCCTTCACTTGTCTTACGCCTTGTCTTGTCTTGTCCTGAAGTCCTGACTTCCCTATTTCCTTCACAACTTCAGCATTTTCTTCCGTCTTCTTTTCCAACTTGCTCTTGACACTCCCATCTCACTACATTCAAAACACTCATCGGAAATACCTGACACTAAATCAAAAAACACTCCCAACAACTTTGTAACACATTTGAAATCCTGGGAATCTCTCATTTTATGAAACCAAACAAAATTTTCAGAAGACTAATGGCTAATATCACAAAGACTCGTGAAAATCAAAAGTCTTGATTACTATTCATGTTTAATTTTACAATTTTCACAAAAGATTTTTGAAAATATTTACAGTTTTAATGGAGATTACAAGAAATCATCTACAAATTAGGTTTTCACAAATAATAACGAATCTATATAATTAATGAATGAGGAAACTAACTCCATAACTCAAAATCTGAATTTGAGATTGTGAAAATGAAAATAATGATAATGATTAAGGATTTTTATTGTCGGGGAATGCTAAGATTTTCGTAATGGTTTTATGGAGATGGAATAAACATGTGTGTGCATTGAGTAGTAGGGCAGAAGGATAAGAAAATTCAAAGGAGGATTGAATGTTTCTTTTGTTCTTGAGGTAATTTAACAGTCCCCTCGTGTTGACTTAAGGAGGAAGCAATTCTGAGAACAGGAGCGAGAGCGACATACCTTTTGTTTTGTCTCAGCACTGAGTGAATCTCTGTGCAACGGTTTTGTGTGTTGGCAGAAGTTCGGGATGAATAGTTTCGGGAGTGAATGTAGCACTAAAGATATCCTGCATATATTTACCCGCTGTAACATCTTACACACATTTTGTACAGCCGAGAGAATTTTTTTTGCATGTCAATTCGTTCTATGTACTTCTATTTGTGTTCTGTGGAGTAGGATATGTACTATTCTTACATCTTGCCATTGCGTTGCAACTAAGTAATGAAATGTAGAGAAGAAGTTTTAAAGGGAGGATAAATATATATCTGTTGAAGAAGTAGAAGAAGAGAAGATATCTTTATATTTTGCTCTTCTCTATCTATCCTGTTACACGTCTAATCTCTATTTGTGTATAGTTTGATCTTTAATATTAGTCAGAGCATTAGTATGTAGCACAAACAAATGCAGTAGAAGATAGTATAGATATATGTATATATAGTACATTGTATATGTATTATATGTAATATATTCCTTGATACCTACATTGGTTTTTCCTCTAATCTACTAAGAAGTTAGAACTGCGAAGGAATCGTATGTTATATTTTGCAATTCCATTTCACTTGGCATGAATTTACACTTTTCACGTCCGTGGCTATAAGGTTGAGCCGACAAGGCGAGGCATAAGGACGGGCTGGGACGTTGAGAGTTACGTTTACATAGCGTAGATTATTACATTTAGTATATTTTGTTCTGTTCTTGAACATTGACTGGTGAAGTGAGCTATCTTTATTCGTATATTCCATGGATCCTTACTTGTAAGTTATCTGAGTTGAAAATTCGTGACTCTTTTGCTTAGTAGTTGGCTTACGCTTGGTTTTCTTCGGACTTGTTTCTACTTGCTATGGATGTTCCTAAGTGTAACTGAGCATTTTCATTCTTTTCCTTACGACGATGTTCCGTTTCCTTTCTCTCATCAGTCGGCTGCGAGAGATTCGTTGGGTTGTTCTTTCCTGCCCGTCGCTCTTCCTGCTTCTCTCTTTCTGTAAATTTAGAATTAGACAATCCTTAGCATAAGTCTATTTATTTGTACGATTATCACTGTTTTATCGTTTACCTTTGCTCTCCTCCAACATCATTAACATTAACTCTCAAGGCTAATCATCACACTAAATACAAACTGATCTTAATGTGCCAATTCACGTAGAATAATCCACAACATAACAATTAATGCGGAGCTATTCCCTGAAAATGTGAATATGTGTCGGTGCTAATGTTATGGCAGATATTCTAAATCAAGTCTATCAGATTCAATTTATGCACAGTGCTAGTAAGCCAAGAAAAGATAGTCAGGTCAGGAGAGCTACCGTCAGATAAGTCGTCGAGGAGAGCAAAGGAGCTTCTTTTCCTTAAACTCTCAGTTCAGTTGTCATCAAATCTACGGAAATGTTCTACTGTGATGTGATGTGCTAGTTATTTAAGAGCTAAACTTGCGAATTATATCACTCTGTCTATTTATATTGTGTCTCTGTGCGTGTTTCCGAATCCTTTCACTCTACGTGCTAAATAGCCTTAATCTCTAATCTCAATTGCATCTGTGCCTCTACATTTCTTTTCTCACAAACGAATGAGAACCGAATCTCTTGCATTTTACCCTACTTCTCAATACGAACACATACAGACATAGTTTCTTTATAGTCTGTACATAAATACATTACATCACATCCAAATTCTTACATCCGCAGATTCTTTTTCGAGAAACTTGCAAATATTTTTGCAAAAACAGTGAGTGGGTTCACTGCAGATGTACTCCTTTTTATACACCAATACGATATCATTATAAAGAAAGTGTACTTATAGGTTTTCACATCTTCAGTCAGGGATATTCCATAGATTATCTATCTACACTTTAAATGCTGATGCGAGTATCGACTGACGCAATCTTATCAACGGAACGAAACGACTGAAACTACTTTATTATCCATACGAGTATAAACGACTTGACTTACCGTTTCGCAGTGGAGACGTTTTATTCTGGTAAAATATTTATCATCCACACTCCTAGGACACACTAGTAGATTCTTGGGACGTTTGGAATGTTACAGATACTGAAAACCCTTTTTACTCGTTTTAAGAAATATCTCTAGACACTGCACTGAATTACAAACTCCATTACCATTACTTGAAAATTGGCACACTTTACATTGATTTATTATTGTAGCAGAAAATCCAGTTATGTAAAATTGGAAAATCGAATTCAAATATTTTCCCGCAAAATACATAATTTTCAGTGTACATGTAATAGAGGAATACAAAAAGCCAGATATACTCAAAGTCCACGTAGTTTTTAGGGTTTTCAACAAGAATTATAATATAATGTTTAGGTTTTAGTTTTCTGTAAATGAATATCATTTGCCCATTTTGCGGCCATTTCGGTGAAAGTGATATTTAAATAATAAATACTGTTAAAAATATTCAAATAGATGTGATAAAGGTTGTCAGTTATTTTACAAAAATATTGATAAGTTTTTTTTTTGATTTTCAGGCAGCAAGTCCCCTTGTCCACACCAATGACAAATACCAAAGTCAGCAAGTGGGAAACGGAAGTCATAGTCAGACGCATCACATAGATAACAACCGGGCAATATCAACTCCAATCCAGCAGCACAGTTATCACCACAATTACGTGGACATCGAGGAAGATCCTGACTTGATCGAGCTGATCTCGCAACCGACGTACGATCAGCAGCTGGAGCAATACCGTCAGGAGCACTTATTCAGGATGACTGGTAATGGATTATTTTCGAATAATTCTGCGGGTCCACTAATGAAAAGTAAAAGTGGCTCACTGCCTGGTCGCTATTCTACGCGAGGATTTCGTGATACATTTATTTCGAGTATGAATAACACAGCTCTTTCAGCGAATTCGAGTCCTCAACATTTAGCACAGACACCACCGAATCAAAACATGAGTGATGCCCCAACAACTCCCACAAAAGATCCACAAAAGGATTCATCAGGGAAAAAGTGGAGTTTTGGTGGTTTGTTCAAGAGAAAGGTGAAAGGAAACAATTCCCACCAGCTTTCTTCCAGTCCGAGTGTATTAGGGAATCCAAGTCCTGTGTCTGTGACATTATCCTCTTCTCCAGCTCCTTCAGGCGCTGCAATGGGAAGTTTAAGTGGAACTAATAACATTAGCAGCACTCCAGTTCATCGTGGACTATCTAAAACGAAATATTTGGCGAGTAGGAAGGGGAAACCATCAGAAAGTGACCTCTCGAGCTACGACTCAGAAAATGAGACTGAGAATAATTCTCCTGCTGGTCAGAAAAGACAGAGTAATCAATTGCAACGCTCATCGCAGCAGCCTTTGAGCTTTAAGCAGAATTTTCTGACAAGACGACTCTCAAAGAGAAAAGAGAAAGCTGCAAAGAAAGCGGCAGCAGCTGAAAATTCTCACAATGGTTTCCTCAAAGTTCCTTCACAACTTCAAAACGGTCGGAGGGTTGGCAGCTCACCAGATTCCCTTAATAACAGCGGCGGTGGCGGGATGAATGGCCCGTGGCAGAGTTGGGAAACGACGAAAAAAGTCCCGGTAAACAATTACTCAAGTAGCGGAAGCTTATCCCTATCAATTGAGGGCTCTTCAAAAGGTTCTCGAGCAGCGGCAAAGGAGGCGGTCAAAGCCCGAGCCATTGCCAGGAGGGAAAGCTATTTTCAAGAGAGCTCTAGTTCAGATGAAGAAACGGGTGATACGGAAGAAAGGTCGAGGAGCTCGTTGCAAGGCTCACATTCTTCATTATCCTCTCGGAATCGGCGTCTTCGCGGTTTGAATTACCAAGCGTCTGCATCTCGTCGTCCGGAATTGATCCGTGGTTCACCATCTAGTCCTGTAGTCGGCCATAATGCATCTTTAAACGAGCCTGGTGTAGCTTCGCAAGGAAATAAAATGATTGCACCAGGCTCTCCAAGATGGGAAGCGAGAATTATTTACCAACAGGAAAATCTGATCGAGAGCGATGGCCCTGTGGTGGTGAAATTACCAAAAAATCGTGTACTGAACAATTCTAACCACACGCAGATGAATCATCAGCCAGTCAACCAAAACCAGATGCTAAATCAACGGGCGTCTCATAATCAACAACAAAATTATCATCAGTTTGAAAATGCACAAGGGAATATTGTTTTGAGCGCATCGACTAATTCTGACGATCAACAAACGGGTAAGCTGCCTGTTATAACAGCCGGTCTAAGAGTCCCTATTGTTCAAAACCAAAACACTGTGAATCCAAACACAACTTACATGACTGAAGAAGTTACCTATGCAAATTTACCGCATGTTAACAGTAACAACCCAAGCCGCAGCATCACCCCTTACAATTACCACAGTGTGAGCCCATCACCCCCTCCTCCACCACCAAGACGAGATTTTACCCGTCATCAAAATCAAAACCAACAACACCCGAATTTTTATCGACCTGTTTCTTGTTCTTATTTAGATTCTTACCAGTATCATCAGCAACAACAGCAGCAACAGGGTATGATGCCTCAGAATTTCAACGGTGCACATTTCGACAATCGAAATACTTTCTATAACAATAATAGTCAATTGTCACATGCCAATGGGAACGGACATAGTTCTGAGCTACAGGTTTCTGCGGATGGCCCTAGCGTTACTAATGGCTATTTTGAGCATGAAATTGAAATCCAGCCATCAGCAGTTAATTTTTCTTCGAGAAATAACAATTTCCTTGCACCACAGTCATTTGCTCATCATGTGGGACGCTCTCCGAGTGAGCCTCCAGAAATCAAAGTTCAGTTTGCCCGGGACTCTCCGCACAACCGAATGACATCTCCGTCTCCCTACAACAATAATAGTGGTTGGAATGGCGAGATGAATGGGAACTCTTCCTCTCCCTCCAAATACAATCATCAGCAGCCTGTGATTATGTCAAAACTGGGATTTCCCGTACGGAGACTTCACGAAGTAAATAAACTGCCTCCGACCCAATCTCCGATTCATATGAGAGCTTCGGAATTTTGGCGACGGAAGGAGCAAGAAAATGTGTCAGGTGGAACGCAGAGTCAAAAGCGTTTCTTGTCGAGAGTCCGTTCAGCTGATAGTTCTCCTTTGCCCGTGCCAAGAATGCGGAATTCCCCTGCAACACTGCTTAATTCTAATGAGTCGATTAGTTCTCTGAGTAGTTTCTCTGCAGAGGCCCCTAGTCCTAATTTATTTTCTACGCCAAAATCATCGAAAATTCAGTCGGGTCCTTTGAGACCTCAAACTTTAGTCCTGAAAACTCCAGGATTTCAAATTAGCACTGAAAAGGATAAAGAAAGTTCCAAGTGCAAAGAGAAAGTTCAGAATCAGAGTGCGTGCGAGAGACTGAAGGTGCGATTACCTAATGGACAATCCCCTTCCACAACTCCACTCCCTCAACAACAGCCAAAGGACAAAGAACAAACAGTCACACCGACAAAGAATAGTAATAAAGATCCTTCCACCGTCAAAAGTCCCGGGAGAAACCTCGAAGATGCTCTCAACGAACTTGAGGACATGTACAAGAGTCTACGGCTTTCCGATGAAGATCTACTGGACCGAGCGGAAAGGCGAGATTTGCCAACGGCCCATCAAGAACTGCGAAATGCCCCGATGCTTCCTCAGTCATCCTTCCACTTTTCCCCGCCGGGCTCTGTAGAGTCTTTAGCGACGGGAAGCAGTGGCAGCAATTACACGCATGGCTTTCATAGCACGGAGAATCTGAACAGAGTGCGAGCACCACCCTTGAGACGCTCTTCTCGCCCCGATGTCGAAAATGATGATATGGCCAAACGACGATTCGAGCACATTGAACATCAACCGAATGATCCCAGGAGCATCGTTTCCAAAACGGGATCTTACATGGTTCTCTCTCCCGCATTCTCTCCACCGAGCTCACCTTGCCCACCAACACCTGGAGCTCCGCAAAGTGTAAGTAGTCTCCTTGGGTTGGAAGACCCAGATTTAACACTGGATGATGTGACCTTCAGAAACTATAAGCGTGCCAACGCGATAAGGATCATTGAGCCACAGCCACCATTCGGAATTCCAATCCTTCCTGTTGCACCTGCTCCAGATAGTGACTACCTGCACTCGAAACCAGTCGAGAAATACCGCCCACTGTTTCGTCACGTCAAAAGACCCGACATTGTAAAGGATGATATCGCATTCAGAAATCTACGAAAGGATTTAAACCAGGAAAATAACCTGAGCAAGGATTGGACCCCAAGGTTGTTCTCTCCAACCAGAGAGACTGTTTTCAATTATAATATCAAGCCCGAGCAAAGAAATAAAAAGTTACGGGCGATTCGCTCTCTTTCCGCTAACATCTCACATCTGATTCCATTCAAAGAGTCGGCAGTCAATTCTGAAATCGGCAAATGGAATAGCTTCACTGATTTGAACTGTGAAAGCTCCCCTGCTGCTAGTCGAACAGCTAGCTACCTTCAACCTAGTTGGGTTGAGCAAATTGAAAAAGTGCAAACAAGTACGGAAACTCTAACGGAAAATCGTAATGTTAATAGCAATAAAGGTAGATTTAGTGCGGAAGATAGAATAATGGCTTCTACGACTGGGGCTATGAAAGTTGTCACTCCCATCCTTCCTTATGATCCATCCAAACCACGTAGGCCATGGACGGATATTCTGCTGGAGAGCTTCGAGCGAGAAAAGCAAGCCGAGATCGAACGAATTGCTGCGGAAACTGCGGCAGCTGCAGACGCTGCAGACAAAGCGGCTCTCGAGCAAAAAACTCAAATTCAATTAGCACCATCATCCCAATTACACCAGCAAAATTCTGTAGAAGAGGATGATGATGTTTTCGAGGATGCCAGAGAAGAGGCAAAATCTACTTCTCCAGATGACCCAACAAAAAATACCTCAAGGTATGCCACCCCAGAAATTACTTCCTCGCTTACCCATCCGTCGGCTTTCCATTTATTAGCTGGACAAAAGAATCGACGTGGTAGCTGGGTCGAGTCAAAATCTGCTAGTCTACTCTCCTCTGAAAATGACGAAGAGGAAAAGAGAAGGAGGAGTTGGTCAGATGTGCCTAAAGATATGGGAGCTAGCTCTGCCTTCTTATTTAATTGCCCGCCAAATTCCCCGGCGAAAAAGAGCCTTTTCAATCCTCTGCCTCCGCCAAGGAAAATCAAGCAAATCAATTTGAATGCTTTTAACACTGGCTCAAAGACACAGCAACCGATTTTAAGTGAGGGAGAAGGGGAAATCGAAGCAGAATTGGAAAATCTTTCTGAGATACAAAGACAATTGGAAAATGAAAGTCACGAGAAAATTGAAAGTGTAAAATCCCAAAATGCTGACGAGAGTCAAAAGGGTGAGGGTGGGAAAATTGAAATTAAACAAACAGAAAAAGTGAAAGCTATTCCCTCTGGTTCTCCCGTCCTCAACAGATTGACAACGAAACGTGTGTTGTCCCCAAAGTCTCCATTGTCACCCAGAAGTCCAACTCGAGGGGAGGATGAGTTGAATGAGCTTATGGACGCATTACTTCGAGAGGCGGACACATGTGGCCCTCCGACAACAAGAAGAAGAGTACGACCCTCATCAAGAGCCAAACAAGAAAACAACACGGTAGTGTCTCAGGAAAAAGAAATATTATCAGAAGAATCTACTCCAAATGCAGCGAGTGTTGTTGTCCCCGCCAATAATGCAGCAATGCCAAAAGGAAATAGAATCCCCTTGCCAAAAAATCCCTTGGAGGAATCTGCATTTGAGAAAGTGGTTGGTGTTAGTAGTAGTACATGTGAAAATGGGAGGACGGATCCTCATTTTCCAAAGTCAACCTCTTGTTCAACCAATGAAAACATTGACAATAATACACCAAAGGTGGGAAAAGTGCCAAAATCCGACTCTATTGAAGACTTAATAGACTCCATCAATGAGTCGCTCCCTGAACTGGAGGCGAGTTGCTTCAAGAATAATAATCAACTGAATTCTTCCAATTCTACTACTACTACTTCTGAATGTTATATTGTTTCAAGTACAACAACCTCGACAATTCCGCCTCCGCTTTCTCTCGACTCATTAAAACAGTCACAGTCGCGAGAAAATGATATAAAACAACAAGAAGATACTTCAGCACTAATGCAAAACAAAGACAACCGCACAGACAATGCCCAAACCCAAATCCAAACGGAAAATCTTACTTCCGTCCCTGATGAAAATGAAAATCTTGAGAAAATCTGCGTGGACGAAAAAGATGGACATCAAAAACCGGAAAATATCAACGGGAAAAATCTTAATTCATCTTCAGCACGATTAGATCTATTGGATATTGTCGATGATGATTTCCAGCGAGGAGGAAAAGATAATGGGAGCAGGCGGGGAAGCAACCTTACACCTTCCACCTCTTCGAATAAGTTGTCTTCAGCAGATGCCGGTGCTCTGTCCAAGTCGAAAGCAGAAGGTGAGCAGAGTGAGTTAGACGAAGGATTGTTTGGACGTTGGAATGGAGTTTTACTCGTTGCATGCTATTTGCTTGCTTTCATTCATTCTGTTGCACATCTTGACATGCTCCCGGCTTTCGGTATCTTCCTGGCAGTTTTTGTCTTTTTTGCCCATCTTCTTTAACTATCTCCCATCCTTCTCCTCCGAAACTTTTCAAAACAAACTGAGCCGAATGGGTTTCAACTTTTTTTTAATGTGTCAACTCCTAAGAACTCTATTTTTATGTTTTAAATATTTTTAGACTTATCTCTGCAAGTAAACCTTACACTTTTAACATATCTGGAGCTATTATATTTTCAGACATGTAAGAGGTGCACAGATACATTTTAAAATTCTGTACATCCTTAAAGGTTAATGTATGGAAAACAATTTTCAGTTCTATGTCAGACATGTACATGAAGTCACATGAGTGACAAATGAGCTAATTAGTTATATCTAGTTAAAATTATATTGTACATACTAATGAGTGTAAAAGAAGATGCTCTTTAAATATTTAAATGCAATTTTAGTTTGAATCTACGTTGTACAGACATGATAACTTTAGTGTTTTACAACAACCTATCAACAGATAAATGTCATAATCCGGATAATGTACTAGAAGATACAGTGACCTATAGTTTGAAAATAGGATTAAAGTGATGAGATGATAATTTGTGGTTGTAGTATGTAATAAAGCGTCTGAAAATGATGCGGAGAAACTGTAGATAATGTATATAGTTGATGAAAATCGTGTAATGACTATAGTCAGAGCTAAGAAAAGCCACAAAGCCAACATCTCCACCATCAAGTTCAACTATTTATAAATAGTTTGTTGGAAATGTTCTGTCTTAATAATATTTCTCAAGTGAAGTGAACTACTTTGGGATCGGTCGGATGGGTTTCATTCAACTTTCACCTTCAGACTCTCTTCTCTTGTCTTTGTATGTGTATTTTCCTCTCTTCTTCCTACAAACACAA
The DNA here is from genome assembly GCA_009936455.2 of Tomocerus minor. Taxonomy (NCBI): domain Eukaryota; kingdom Metazoa; phylum Arthropoda; class Collembola; order Entomobryomorpha; family Tomoceridae; genus Tomocerus; species Tomocerus minor. Next base: position 16,165 of record JAAAYG020000365.1, read on the forward strand.
CTTCAGTCACAAGTTATTTACAGCTGTTGACAGTACATTAAACTTACACTTATCTATATCACTGAATGTATACACATAAATACAATCTTTTCGAGAAAAGCTGTAGCTTAGACATACACTCTCCCTCTGTGTGTTATGGAAGTACATGTATACATTACATACAGAATGTACACACATAAAACATGAAAAAGGCACAAGCACATGGAACATTTATAGCTTTCGCCTATCTTTCACCAAATTTGGTCTGGATCCAAGCGTGATTTTCATAGTTCTTCTGTATATCCTCAAGTAGCTAACTGTAAAGTAAAAGATAACAGTTGCACATTAAAAGCCGAGTCTTCTATAAATATTGCCATTCTGTAGTCTGAGAGGATATTTATCTACATGTAAAAACAAATTAGCCAGCCACGGATTTTTAAGAGGATAAAAAGCTGTATTAAAATACTCTAGCAATAATGCAGGAGATAATAACAGTAGTGGCATAACGTCGCCGTCTCGTCACTCAACAGACTTGAATCCAATGTTTCGACTCTCGGCTCTCTAGAGACTGTAATAAGACGTTTTGACTTTATTTTTTTAATTTAGAGGACAAAATTTAGGGAGTCAAAGCCTGTAAACAGCAATGTTTATATGCAAACAATTTGAGTTTTTGTAAAAACTTGTCTTATTTTCACATCTTTATGCACAATGCAAAGATTCCGGGTTTTTTTTTACTGTAGAAATGTAAATTCAAGAATTATATTAACCGCTGAAATGTAAATGACAAGGGAAATCAAATGCTATTGCTCTTTCCTAATTTAAATCCAAGATGTGTAGAGGAAAAGGGATGTTAATAACTTTACGTGGATATATTATATCCTCCTCGGGTATTTTCACACATATGCAATTGCAGTGGAAAAAAATCTTTGTAAAAAAAGCTTTAACATTGTGTAGATTGGCAATGGCCCCAGAGAGATTTAATGCCGACTGCCCTGTCAATCAAATCCTATTGCTGAACAAATTTCATTGTATAGCTGAGAAATGGGGGGAGAATGTTTTGGATTATTGGAATAGATTTAATTTTATTAAATTCACACTGGGATTTATTTCAATCTAAGCTTTTCAATTGGTTTGATGGTTTAAAGAGAGATTATTATTTTAAAGAGACAAGCATTTCTATCGTCTCTCTTGAATTGACTCTCACTCACATCACAGTTCATGTTAATACAGAGACTCACACACACATACACCACAAATATATATTTTTTGTTTTAGAAATAGAAAAACATAGCTTAATGGTGCCAAGCCTCCTACTCAGACAACTACATGCAAGTAAATCTGATTCAGACGAAAAAATTCAAAATCACACTGACGCTGACTGTAATCTTCCTGAGAGTATAAAAAGTGGGACTATCACGGCTACCACGGCTCTTGAGATCAGTGCCTTTACTAAAACGGAAACCAAGACAGGGAAAAAAGTAGCAATGAAAACAGACGCTCTTAACAGCCTTTCCATTTGTAACAATTGTAACATGGAACATTTTCCATTTGGTACATTGATTTCCTACTCGTACTCTTTAGTCAGAGCCAATAAGGGAAAGACTACACATCCTAGAAATGACAGGGACAGGAATATCTCCAAGGAAAATCAAACGTTGGACACTCAGGCTAGAAATTATCAGTTGACAATGACAAATATTAAACAGTTGAGCACATCAGATGTGAAAAAAGATCAAGGAGATGACAATCACAAAATCTCCAAGGATAAAGATAAATTGACTACTCCGGAAATATTAACAGATGAGCAACAATTCCCCAAGTCTATGCCTAGCTTGAGCTTTCTAGAGTTTTTTGATAATCTACCGACTGATGTTTGGATCCTCCCTTACAAAAGTAACTCCAAGATCACGTCTTGCATAACTGAACGTGTGAAAGACAGAAATTGACATTTTTGAGCTACACTTATTAATAAATAGCTGCATTCTATATTCGTGAACCACATATCTACATACTCTCACTTATAAAACACATTTATTGGTTTACTGTTCTTTCATTTTACACAAATAACACATTTCCATTATTTATTCTTTATTAACATGCAAATTAATACAAATCAACCCCACACCAAAGACTACTATTGTGATTATTTATTTGAATAATAATTTTTCTTCCCTTTCAACTGTCTTCGCATTAATAACCAATCGAGCATAATAATTATTTTATTAACTCTGAGTACAACGATAAACTATATATATTATATATATCTATATCATATTTATGTTAGTAAATACTAAAATAAGTAGATTTTTAAAAGTTAATGATGAAACTGACAGTTAAATTCCCAACTGCTACAAATGCATTATGATAAATTTAATATGTAGTATAGGCAGTCAAAAGAAAGTTAAATATTATCAATTTCTAATGTGCACAAATAACTTAAATTGTAATGATTGTAATAGCAGAATACAATTTCAGTGCCAATTTTCAGTAGTATAGCCAAATTAAATAGTAAATACACCATTATTTTTAAAATAACAAAAATTATAAGTAAAATTACTACCTATATAATATTAGATAATTTTAGGCTGATTAGTTCTCAGGAAGTTCTTGAATCAGACAATTACCTATTTGTTTAGATTTTACTTTCTAAAACTGCGAAGGAGCATTATTATTCTAATTATTGTAATTAGTTTAAAACGTAGTTCGGTATTATATGATGGTTATGTACCTACATTAGGATTTTATTAAATAATTTCCATCTGCATGTAAGGTACATACTTGCATCCTAGTATGTAAATTGTATTTTTGCAACAACAATGGAAGCTTTATCCTTATTCCTAACTCTGCACTGCTGTGGGTACCTATTATGATATACTTAACCATTTTCATAGATATTTATTATGTTAAGAATATAATTAGTATATATATACCTAAATAAATATATATATTTGCTGTAAGTATAGAGTACTTAGAACATTATGCTTAGATTTTAAAGACTACCAATATTTTATGCGGTAGAATCTTCTTTGGAATGTACTTATCTATCTCTGTTGTACCTATGCGATTTTGTAAAAGTAGGAAATACTATCCTGTAATTTTAGTGTATGTTGAGTATTCCATGAAAGTATGATGCTTTGTGCTATTGTGGTAAGTACGTTATGAAAAGACGAGTAACGAATTAAGTTGATAAGTTGACGAGTAAAGAAAAATCTCTTGTATGACTAGAAAAATCCTGTTACATTTTCACTGCAATTCCATTTTGTTTTGCAACTGTAGAATAGAAACATGTTGATTTGCGTTTGGATTATCTATTTTGCATTGTTGTTGTTGTTTGGTTTGTGAAATTGCACTAACACTCATTTATACACTGAAATGAGCGTTGTTTTGGCACGCATTTTTTCATTATTTTTTTCCTAAAATTGTAGTTTTGAGTCTCTTGTGGGTATAGCCAATTCTTTAATTTTAATTGGAGAGCCAAATTCTTTGAATTTGTCGAGACTACAATTTGGGAAAATATTTTTATTGCACTTTAGATTTTTGCACCTGCATTTTGGACCTTAAAAGTAGAGTACGCATAAAAATATACCACACATACGTGAGTTTTTACCAGTTTTTGCAGTTTATAATAATAAAGCCATGCCTCCCCCGTTTGTAATGGTAGTAGCTAGATAGCCGCTTCATCTTGTGTGATCTTTTTGATTTGTTTTGGTATTATTACGAATGAATTTGGATGCTCAGTAATTTAAAGATAATGACAGTAGTATGTAGAGTCATGAATTTAGATTAGTAGTCCTTAATTTTGCAACAAATCCCCAACCCACGTTTTACTTAGCTATAGACAGACACAACAAATGACCCCACACGCCAAATAAAACTAGAGCACCATAATAGTACACAACTCACTACACATCATCCTCTAATAAAAGTCAATAGGGTGAATAGGGAAATATGAATAGACAGATAAGTACATGACTGCAGTTGAAGTTGAACTATTTCAATTTGCATTTACATGATGGGTAGCGACTGACTGTAAGTGGTTATCAGCTTTGAAATGAATTAAGGTGTGGCAGATTGTTCTTCGTCCAACTTGGAACTAAACTGTTCGATTACATTAGGTCCTACATACTTGATTATAATAATAAATAAAGAGCCGTAGTTGATCTATTGAAGGAGGAAAAGAGTTTACAGGTTGTTAGGTCACAGCGAGAATCAAACTATACAGCTATACAAGAGATATGATACGACTAACAATAAGTGCACATCACTATTTGGCAATGAATGAACAAGGGAAATCAAAAAACTCGCTCCTGCATCTTGGTATGCAGTAAATACTTTTAGAATTATTCAACTCCAATATAACAGTACACTATACAATTGGATATTATTATTACAGATTAGAAAATTCAAAGTTAATTTAAACTATGCGGTTTAGTTTAGGGGAAATTTGTATTTTCATTTTTTAAATTCGTATTTTGGGATTTCAATTTGGTATTTACGGAATTCATGATCGTCAAAGTTTTATGAATATCAAAATGCACACGAAATTTAGCAATCTAAGTGAAATAAATTATTATGTAAAAATTAATTTGAATTTTAGAATTATTAATTAATTAGAATTCTGAAAGTACTTTTACCAAATTAATTGATTTCTTTGATTACAAGTCAGTTTACAAACAAAATACGAATGTTGAATACGAATTTACCTGATGTTATTTTGATATTGATATAAGATGTTAATACAAGTTCGGAGAGTTATAATACACATTAAAGCAAGAGAAGACTATAAAAATACATTCTAATAGAATGTTATGAATAAGAGGGGAAGATTCTGTGTAGAGTCGGAAGAAAGGCTTTTTGCATGCATTCCTCGCATCGTACGCTCCATAAATATCCTCACGCATAAACTGAACCCATTTGTGTATGTGCACTTGCTTTTAAAAAAGCAGAAGCATCAAAAGATACGAAATCCAATACTATAGTACCTAAACATATACGAAGGTAAATGTTATCTCTGTCTGCTAAATAAGTGTGCAGCATTTTATTTTCTACTTCCGTAGCTTGCAAAAGGAGAGGAAATAAATGGAGTCACATTTACATGCATTTTTTCATTTTTAATAAAATAGATGTAGACTAGCTGCACTGTAGCATAACTAGCAACTAGCAACTACTACGCCTTTTCTCTTCTACAGATACCATAAATATTCAGATTACATTACTTAAGAGTATTACAAAGGTCCCTATATACTTATATCTATGCGCCATATTTACATTTATATAAGACTCACATCAAGATAATCTCTAAGATGGATATTCATCGCTCATCCGGATTAAAATATTTTCTACGACTTATCTCTCTCTTCCGCCTCATCCCAAATCCAGTCCACTATCTCTCGACAAGAAAACTCATAAATGCTTCTGTGGCAATGCCGTGGATTGCTCAAGGAAAATGCACAATTTATGCAATGTCACTTTTTGCCTTGAGAGCTCTCAAATGACGAATTTGTTCTCGACGAACCACATTTATGTTTCAACATTTCGGCTGCGGCACTTTCCGCCCACGCAATGCACACACACGTATAGTAGTCCACTTTTAATAGAGATTTTAGTCGCATAGCTATAGTGAAGCTTATTGTGGCTAAATACTATTAGACACCCTTAAAATTATGCTACACATAATGAAGCCATGTAGCTTACATTAACTAAACTGGCATAGATAAATCAACGAGTTTTATTTTATACTACTTAAACTCCTCATTAGCAGCTTTGTCACTTTAAATGTATTCCTAGATGAATTTATGCTTTCATATTGTTGTTTGTAGGTAGACAAGAAATGTTTTCATGTGTTTATAGTTCAAGCATACATGGAGATATATTTTTTCTAATTTTTTTATCATCCTAAAAGGATAAAAATAGGAATTTAGCGTCTTACGTAAATGAAACATTTCTAATTTAGAATTATTCAGAAAAAAATTTATTCATTGCATGAAAATTCAAACTACAATTTAAATCTGAATTTAAAAACACGAAGAACATTTTAGAAGTTAAAAATGAAAAGCTTTAGAATAGAAATTTTCGGCCCTTACAGTGCAAATGAATTAAAAAAGAAAAAGCTTTTTCAATAAAAAGTAAAGTTGACTTTATCGCTTTATATTTCATTCAATAGCTAGTTAGCCGTCCCCTTGTACCTAATTAATTAATATATCCAGATCCAATTATCAAGGGCATTCGTAATTGTATATTATCAATTCATTTTTAAATTCACATTAGGAATAGTATATTTTGTTTTATTTATATCTATATCATCATAGTAAAAATTATATTTCTAATTTACTGAAAATAATTAATAGCTCTGAAATTAGAATCAGAGTGTGAGATTTATTATTATCGTTTTTGAGTTCAAATTGAAAAAGGAGTTTCTAAGAAGTGCAATTTCAGTTTTAGTAAGCGAACTAAGTTCTAATAATAAATCCAGATGCTTTTCCTTAAAATACGAGAATTTGCTGAATGAATGATCAATGATAAAATGAGTATTAAAGGTTGAAGGTGAGATTGAAAGGATTATTTATTTTAGTTTATGATTCTGGTCGTTCACAGGTAGACCCTAGCTGCCATGAAATGAAATGGTATGATATAAACAAAGTCGGTGAATCGAATCAACGAACACGAAAATAAAATGAAGCAGCCACGCACAGTCAACATAAATCATTCCTTAGCACTTTACTACCTACTTACTACTTACTACATTTTTGTGAGTCTATTACACACAGAGAGAGAGAATGAGAGACAGAGAGAAGTACAGGAGCGTATTACTTACATCTATCAATCAAATTCAATTGTGATTCAACCCCCACACACAGTCCGGTCCAGACTACTCTACACATCAATCAATCAAAGAGCTAACGAAAGGGATTTTGTAAAACAAGAGTTTTTGTTTGGCACTCGTAAAAATTGCTATTCTTAACAACTGAGTACGAAATAATTGCATTTAAGGATGAAATAACTTCCTTTGCATCCTCTCTGCCTGTTAAATGTACTCTATTGCTGTATTCCTACTTAAAGCGTACAGTACATATGCCTACTAGATGCTCATTGGAACAATATCGCAGAATTTTGTTGCGTTTCCATTTCGCGACTCCTGCAATCACAGCCAAATCCGCGTCCACCCAAAACTGGAATTTCCTCTGCCAAACTCCAACGAATTTAATGAAGCGCCACAACTAATGGAACACACAAAGCATTCTAAGCAAAAAAGCAAAGACAAACAGAGGTATGCCCCCTATTTCATTTAAGCTCACTTAAATCGCAATTAATTTACTTGTTAACAATGACATAACAGATAGATGTATTGGATTACCCATTTATTTTCTGTTGTAATTACCGGACACAGATTTTAATAACAGCACTGATTTGAGTTCTACAATTGATGTACACGCAAGTAAATGTAATAATCTATTCAACTTCAGAGTAATAATAATTAGGAAATAGACAGTTCAGGCAGGCTCAATAAAATATTATCTAATTAAATGTGTTCTGAATGATGTGAGATGTTGAACGGGTTTGGTTTGCTCATGAATGTCTTATCAAATACTATAAAATATTAGACTGAATGAAGAAAATTGACCACACACTACAAAGGGATTCAAAACAAAAACATTTATTAAGGATCATTGATACAGAAATTGTTTAACAATTTAATGTCAGATTACCAGTAATTATCACATCAACTAAAATCTTCCGCGTACAATCCAAAGGATTTTCTTTTTGCTAATTTTCAGTTGTGTGTTTTTTTTGCACTTGTTTTTATTGTTTTGGTGTTCAGTAATTACTATTGATTGCATGATTGTAAAAGTTACAATGTTCAAGGAAATTATTCTATAGTTAAAGGAATGCAATGTAATGATGTAATTGTCATTGCGTAATGAATGATTGGCAATTGCTTTCGAAATTATTCATTTTCTTGCCTCAAATGTCTGTACCAGTAAATACTAGCATCAAAGTATGTTACTTGGTTTTTGTCCGTCATGAAAATAGTTAAGCCTATGTGCATTGGGCTCGGCTGGGCATTTTATTTTGCTCATCTTGTGTCGTTTTGGCTTTTGTTATGTCCGTCTTTTAATTTCAGTGTGGCTACCTTTAAAATCAAATAAAAATGGGCACTGTTGGGATGTAAAACTGAAAAGGGATATTTATTTGAATGAAATGGTTAATTAAAATGTGAATACAGAATCTCTTTGTGCAACGAACGAGCGATACAATGGAAACAATAGTAAACCTGATGGCAGGGGAAATGATCTGAAAGGAAAAGATGAGGAAAATCATCGGGGCGAAAAGCAAATTGGACGGAGACCTGTTGCGCCTGCTTTTGTTAGCACTCCGTCTAAAGAGTTACAAGAAAGAAAAACAGGAACACAGAATTTCTCTGAATCTCCTCTTGATACAAGCAAACCTGTAATGCCAACCATGAGAATCTCAACTAGCCGCTCAAGATCTCATTCCCTTATTGGTAGCGTGTCCACATCTCCTACAAATACTTCGGAAAACGGAGTAAGATCCTTAAAATATTCAAGTAGTTCTATCTAGTTTTATGCATGGAAAAGAAGAAAAATTATTTGCAGAAATTATCTGAGTTAGATGCTAAATTTTTTGAAATGATTTTACAGGAAAATAAAAAGGAAAAGGACAAAAGTTACAGGAGAAAATCTCATCTAAATCGAGCTTTTACAGAAGAACCTGTTCCCGATGACAATTTTTCGATCGGTATGAAAAAAATCAATATAATTATGCAATGTAGGTTATCTTTGTATCCAAGATAAAAATCATTTCTTATAAATTTTCTCTGCAGATACTGACGGAAAAGAACGAAAACGACCATTTTCCCAAGATGGATCCAGTTTTGAAAGTTCCAATGTGGAAGATGCACCTAGGATTCAAAAAATAATTCAAAAAGCCCCGAATATTCCATCGATCTTTAGTAAATCCGAGAAACAATCTCCAAATGCAACTCCCTTACACAGTAGCACAACTCAGAATCAAAGTCCAATCACCAAAGAATCTCCTAGTCCAAAACCGCAAAATAAATCACCAGCAATTTCCAACAAAATGCAATCATTGGAAAAGAAAGGGAGTCCTGTAGCTAAAAGAGATTCTTTCTCAGATGCAGAAGGTGTGAATTTTATAAAGAAGTTTTTGCAGAAAGAATCAGAGAAAACGGGTGATAAGTCAGTGGCACAAAATATTAAAACTCCAGTTTCCAATGTTAAAGAATCGGCTTTTTGTCTCAAGAAAAGTCCCTCTGCAGGAAGCAATTCTTATTGGTCACGATTCTCAAACAGTCAGCCAGCTTTCTTGAAACGATTTTTTGATAGACCTGAAAAAGCTTGTGTGGTAAATGAAAACGAGCCATCGACGGTTTTAGTGAACACAAAAGCCAGCAAATTACCAGAACCAAAAGCTCCACGTTCTGTAAGTGTTCAACCAAAAGAAGCAGAACCTGTCATGGGATTTAGTGTCGCACAAAAAGCTTCTTTCTTCATGAAATTGGAGCACGAACAAAGATTTAGCAAATGGAGGAAGAACTCTGACGCGGGTCTTGATCTCAGCTCTTCTGGCTCCGTCAATGTAAATAACAACAACATTCGACCGAAATCAAGACATCTCACTCAACCCGTAACACCGACAGAAGTTGAGTACGCGTCACAGTATTTCACCGAAAACATAAATGGGGAAGCTCAGTCAGATATCAAGCAAGTTGACGATATATTCGCAAATATCACTTGTCCTGATCATTCTATAATAGTTAACGAAAATGAGGAGACGGCTCCTTTAGGAATCTCCCAGCACAGAATCTCATCGTCTTACAATGGTAAGGAAAATAGCTCTATCTACATTAAAGTTGTGACCTTAAATTGACCTTGATTCGTATTTTAACTACTAAAGTTTAATAAACTCGATTTTTCTTCAATTTATTCCATAATTTTCAAAACAAAACATCTTTATTTAGTTTTTAACTGTGTAAGAAAACGGGAAATCATTATCAAGTAACTTAATTGTTGAGAAATATAATTCTTGAAGACTTGAACATATATATTCGACATTCGACATATATTTTTGACATATTTTGTTGTAGATTGTGACGATAGCTTCCCGCCCGAAAATCTACTGGATTTGGATCCTTCAAATTTGAGTTTGAAAGATCGAGTTCACATGTTCGATAAAATCATCACGACAAGTACGAAAGCCCCGTCATCATCCGTCGCACCCACTCCGCGTCCTCCCAGCAAGATTTTCGGAAGTTTCATGCCGAAAACAAATGGGAGCTTGGCAATGTTACACCCGCAAGGCCTTCCTCCATCCTCTGCTACGACTTACTCTGCAACGACAATCACCTCCTCCACAAATTTCCTTCATCACCCTAATATGAATAATTATGGCGAACAAATGTACGATCAAGGAAATAGTTTCCCCGTCATTAGACGACGAGGTAGCACATCCGATGTAGAGCTCTCTAGCACTCCAAAATATTCTCCCATAATGCCAAGAAGTTTCAAAGTAAAATCAATGTTCATGGGTCATGGACATAATGGGGATTCGGAAAACTTCTCAGAAGATGGAGAAGTTTCATCAGGAGGGCAGGAAGTGGCGGAAATCATCTCTAAATCCTATGAAAACTCTCCAGTGTAATTAAATATTTTTTTTGCAATAATGTTTCCTTTATATCACCTGCATTATAGTTATTATAAAAATATTCTAATTTTTAAATATTTAGTTTCCGGAAGAAAACTTGGCGAACACAACAGAAACAAACTCAAGCAAGTTTCTCCAAAGATATCTGGAGAAAATGTGTCGCTCAAGAAAATTGGTCTGCTCCTCAACCCACCTACGAAAAACCAGTTGCAAATTACACTGCCACTACGACAGTGATAGAGGTAGTTGAATTTTCAACAAACTTAACCTAGAAAATTGAAAATACAGAAAGAAAATATTTTTATGGAATAATACTATTTTTTTTTGACTATTGTGACTGAATTTTAGATTGCCAAACCCATAGCTCCATCACCACCAGCGACATCGAATCTTCTTCCTATCCTTACTGCACTGAGTTCTTCGAATGATGAACTAAATGACCCTAAACCCATTTCCAGCAAAATCCCTCAATGTACTTTTAGCAGTACGAGTAGCTCAACAACAGACATTCGAAGCAAAACGGAAGTTTGTGTTAAAGTACCGCACCCTGATGACGAGTCATTCCAAACTTTCTTTACAAACGACAACAGCAATTTTGCGTTTAGAAACTTCAATGGAGCTCAAGCCAATTCAAGTCAATTTTCCAATTTCCAAACTGGGGAGATGGCGGATAGTGGAGCTGAAGGTTTTGATCGCAGTAGTGGAATTTCTTTAGAGGAAATTAGTGCAGTAGAAAGGCAAAGTGATTTACTCGTGATGAAGAAAAATATGCCAGTTGTTCGAAGAAAATCCAGCGGGAAGTCCCGAAATCCTTTAAAAGCCCTTGCCGCAAGAATCGATTTCAGAAATCAGAAATATACCGAAACGCATATTGTAGATGACAACTCAGGTACCTACTAAACCCAATTCAGGATTAATAATTCCTTAAGAAACTCTTGGAAAACTAATTCAGTGTTCGCCAAGTTTTCTTCCGGAAACTAAATATTTAAAAATCAGAATATTTTTTATAATTACTACAATGCAGGTCGTAGAAATTTCTAGAAAGGAACTATTTCCGTAAAAACAATTTCATAGAACACCATTTTCTTTACTAAGTATTGTTTTCAATAAAACTAGTTATTTCCCTAAGAAGTCTATTGCAGTAATAAAAAAAACATTTTCAGTATGATTCCCGAATGTTGTAATATCTAATGATATCTTTTTGTATTGCAGTGCCAAATGAAAACCCGGAGGTTTAGTACACAAGATCTTGTCGTATGCAGAAAAGAGAAATGCAATTTGCGACTGAAGTCAAATATTTAGTTAGTTATAATTATTACTACTATGATTAATGTAAATAAGTACCTTTATATAAAAATTCATAAATTATGTGTAACGAATAAAAGAATTAAAGTATAAACTGATGTTCTCTCCGAAAAAGTTCTTATCAACACTTAGTGAAATATAGAGCAATAGAATGTGTAGCAAAAATATTTCTTCTGTAGATACTAGCACAATGTTGTTATCAATGATAGTAAAAGAATATTGTTCAATTAATTTGTATGATTGTATTGTAATCAGTACTTTCTTTTGATTACGACTACTAACAGTTATAAATTAGAAATATACAGCTATCTCCAAACAAAAATTCACCTTGTGAAATGTACATACTGCCACTTATCGCCAATTTTCAACAGTTGTAATTGTATATCTCATGAAAGTAGAATTTGATTAGGAGTTGTTTATAGGAATTATATGTGTTTACCATTGCAATATCGATATATACGCGTACTTTAGATATTATATTTAGTTTTTGTTAGGCAATTCCCTTCGATCAAAGTCTATTGTGTAAGTCATGTGTGAAATTGTTATGAATTATTGTTGAAGAAATGAATTGTTGAAATAAAAATACATGTATCGCATATTTTACGTGATTTAAGTTTACCAATTTATGGGAATAAATTCTATTAGCATATTATTGGCATCAAACGTACAGTGGATTATAATAATCCAGTAGGTACATTACATCATATCATAATATATATCACCAATTCATATTTATCTCTAATTCGTACTTAGAACAGACAAATTAACGATTCATTTCATTATAGAGGAAAGAAATTATTAAAATGTAGCACCATAAATGGATAGGCTAAGCAAGTATCGGCTTCATCTCTATGCCATAAACAAAACTATTCCATTTTCAAACGTCGCATAAGGATTTGAGTAGGTCGGAAAAGGATGCAACTTTACTAACAAAGGAAAAGACGTAGACGGAATGAGTAAATAATTTCATTGCGTAGTTGGAAAATTGTATGGGGCAGGACGAGGATGTAGATTGCTTCATGATTTCGAGAGAAAGAGAAATGGAAAACACACAATGAGTCACTGCACTATCATTAGTCAAAGTAAAATGGAGTTATTAGTTGTGGAGGTTTTCATAAACATAATTCATATACTTTGTATTTATACTCCACACTTTGACTCAAGTTATCACAGTTAATTTTTGTTCATATTGAAACTAACAATAGCACTGTAGGAGTTTAATATCTCATATTGGAGACACAATAGAATATAACGGGTTTTCATAGCAAGTTGATAGCTAAGTTTGAGTTAGGTAACTACAAACTGTTGACGATACAATAACCAAGATACACGTACAGTACTAGTTTTGTAAGTCAAGTTGATCAAGAATTATTTTCATTTCAGGATACACTTTGTTGGGACAGACTACTAAATGGAAGAAGTCAAACAACTCTATTGTCTCTTTTCTATTTACTTTCGTTCTGGTGGTCATGAATGAATGATCTCTGTCGAACGTCAATATCTCCTTGAGTATCTGAGGTGTAGCTAGCTAAATGGTGATAGAGCATTAAGAGGACAAAGTCGCTTTAGGAATAACGATTTTTTCTATGTGACTCTAATTTCATTGTGAGGCTGAGTGATACATTACACACTACTTAAAACAAAGTTTGTCAAAGACAAGTAAGTCTGATCGGAATTCCAATGAGATTTCTCGACAACTCCAATTGGAAATAAAGTTGTTTCCTCTGTTTTCTGCCTATTGATTCACCAAGTCCCTCCTCATCCCTTTTGTTTCTATAAATATAGATAGTCTCGTGCAATTTAAAATTATATTTACAGTTTTATTGCCCCAGTTTACCTCTGTGCATCTATCGAATTGTATACTATTATATATTGTGTTTTGTGTGTCAGATTAAAAGAATTTCTCGAATTTTTTTTGCAAGCAAACTGATATAACTAAGTGGAAATATACAAGTATGCATGAGTATTCCTTTTTTTAGATCGAATTTTCCGATATTTTTAAGATATAAACGAAAATTGAAATCTAATATCAAGTTTTAATAGGAAATTGTTGTTTTCTGTAGAATGATTGCCGAAAATTGGAAATGTGCAATTTTTCTTTGGGCTACAGCTACAATTCTTTGTGTCGCGGATACAAAAGAAATAAATGAAACGGAAAGACGGATAGTATTTGAGAATTCCAACGATTTGAGTGGTAAAATTCTCACTGGATCTTCCAAACCATCTCAAAATACAAACTACAACCAGTATCCTCAGAATCCTCCTAATACAAATTACAACCAGTATCCACAGAGTCCTCCTGACTTATCTGGACAAGGAAGTGGTCCTCAACCACAACAACAGTACCCAAACCAAAGTAATGGAAATTCCAATGGAATCCCAGATATTTATTTACAACTAGTCGGAGCTATAGAAAAACTAGTGGGACGCATGGATAAACTCGATCATCGTTTGAAGACTGTCGAAAGTATCGTTTACTTTCTCACAAATAAAGACAAACCTATCGACCGAGGTATATCAATGGCTTCAGAAATTACTTTAGAACCACCAATTTTCCATCGACTGGATCCTGTAACCTTTTTTATATAAATATAGGAAATTGTCCTGAAAATTTTGCAATAATTGATGGCATCAAAGGAAAATGCTTTCATATCAGTTCGTTCAGTAAGAATCCATCGGTCTTCGACTGGAAAAGTGCTGCCGAAGAATGCAGAAAAATGGGAGGAAGACTGGCGGAGATGATTAGCTATGACGATTTTGTGAGAATCTCACAGTATATTTTGAAATATGCAAACACCAGGTGGGTTTTCTTGTTTTCTATCTTTAAAAGCAGGGTTTTAATACATGAAGAAAACTATCTAAGTTAAATAACTTTATTATGCTCATTTTTAAAGAATATACCTACTTAATTATCTATTAATCAGAAAAATTAATTAATTAAATATAAATAAAAAAATCAAAAAAAAGGATTCATCTGAAAATGATTATAATATTAAATTAATGGTAAATAGTATTTGTGAATGGTTGGACTTATTGCATTACAAAATTCTAAATAGTGGAAATTGGATGATTTCTGCTAGTTCAGATTTTAATAATTTATTTATCATTAAAAAATTGCAGAAACACACTTTCGACTGATTTCTGGACGGGAGGCATAAATCCTGGACTTATTTGGATTTGGTCTGAATCTGGACAGCAAGTGGATATGGACCGAAGATTTTGGAATGAAAACGATAACAGTAGTAATGCACCAGGTTGCTTGAAATTGTCATATTCCGTTCGGTTGAACACTTTGTTCTTCAAGGCCTCTCCTTGTTCCCATCCACACAATTACGTGTGCGAAATTATGGACAACACAGTCGCCAGAGCCTTGGCCACTTTCGAGCGAGCCTTAGTTTTTAATGACTCTACCTCTGATCTCTCTACTATGGGAGAACTGTAATTCTAATCTGAACAATATTTTTTGCGAACTTATGCTTAATTTATATTTTCTACAAGAAACTGTAGAAGAATGAAAATGTATTTCCCTTCAATGAGTTCTAAAAAGAAAAATAGGATTGACTTATTGAAACTGAAATAACTTTTATGATAATTAATAACCTCTGAACTGAATTTTAATGCATTTATTTATGTAAAACTCTGTTTCCTATACTAGGTAGGTACTTAATAAAATTTCTAGATAAATTGACGTAAATGTGTAAAGCATATTTTATTGACTCGAATTTTTTATAAATGTTTAAAAGACAATATTTACTTTGCTATTAGGCCATGAAGAAGGTTTTTCTATGAAATTAGAAACATAAGGTACTACAATGATAAGTTATTCAAAGTAGATACCAATCACAATTGCATTACAATAAATGCGAGCGTTTTTGTAGGTGTAGAAAGCATAGGAATCTCGTTTTCCGTCCCAATATCCACGAAAGCCAATATGCTCCCCTTGTCTGTTTAATGGTCCGAAAGTGACATGAACCACAATTTTGTATCTTTTTGGTCAAAGAAAGAATTGCAACATGAAAAAAGGGATATCATCTTCACAATTTAATTAAAGTTACAAATGTCACAAATGTTACGTTTCCCTTACCTGTCGAATTTCAATGCAAGGACCTTACTTCGAATTCTTTCAGCCACTTGAAGGCTGATATCAGAAGCCGTAGCAGAACGATATTTACTTTTGTCGAGCATTTCTTCCATGCACTTCTTCATGACATTAGTAACCTTCTCAGAGGAGAACGGCTTTCTTGATTCCATGCGATAAGTGTTGAAGTACATAAGCTGATGGAAAAGATGAACAAAAAGTTTTAATGTTTATTTAAGGAGGGATGTTGTCACCACAAGAGGAAAAGATTTCACGAATTTTTTACTTAAACATTTCTTATAAAACAGAACTTTGTTCTTACTTTGGGTCGTCGAACGGGTTTCACAGTTTTCTCTTCCGTTGTTATTCCTTCTCCAAAGAATCCTTGAAGCATTCCAACTACATCCTCATCTTGTCCTTCCTTATGCTTCGGTTTGATTTTCTCGATGGTCATCTCCGGTTTCTTTTCTTTGGGAGGTTCTTTGGCCTGAACAGTTTCTTTTTCCTTTTCCGGGGGACGCTCCGGTTCATTGTGTTCTGGGGGTGCTGGCTCAGCGGGTTCCGCCGGCTCCGCTGCAGGTGGAGTTTCCGGTGCTGCTGCAGGCGGATTGGCAGGAGGAGCTTCAGCTGCTGCCGGAGGATTTTCTTCAGGCTCGGGATTGTCAGCCATTTTCTACCTGTTTAAATCCTGTACTTCACAAATTGTTACTTTATCTGCTAGTTAACAGGGGATTCGCTGTACAGTTGCTTCATAAACCGAAAAGTTTTATCATTTTAGTTGCATGCATGCATGGAATATTATTTCAATTTCGCTATGTCCGTAAATTAGCATATTTGGACTAGTAGCAAGAAATAATGAAAGGAATCTCTACGACGACAAATAAATAGGAATCCTGGCTTTCCTTCCATTTTCTTTCTGTAGTCTACGGATTTTTTTTAATGTGTCAAGAATTGTCAAGTTTCAATAATAATAAAATTATAAATTACACACTTTCTTTCCTGGAACAGTAAAGTTGACTACAATGAGATGAGATATTTGGAGACAAGCAAAAAACCAAGGTAGCCTGAGTGGCGGCAGTAGTGAAGTGGCAGATTGGTGTATGCTCGTTATCGTCTATTACCGCTTTATTGCGTAATTTCACCGTTCATTTCGTTTGTCTAAGTCGTTCACTGAAGAGACGGAGCAAATTATTTCTCGGTTATCTTCCGTTATTGCTCATTTCGTCGTTTTTTGTCAACCTCCATCCGTCACTGCCTTTGTAAGTATCGAATTAATTGTGGTTTCATTGTCTTATCAAATTTGGTTGTTGGGTGCTTCTTATGTCATTCATTGATGTCCGTAGTACTGTAGACTGTAGTATCATTCCGTCCGTGTCGGTATTGTCAAACTTGTCAACTGTACTGTCCACGACGCTCGTTTCGTCGTTGGTATAGACATTTTAAG
>JAAAYG020000376.1:0-33647 GCA_009936455.2 Tomocerus minor
TTTCGATTATTTTCATTGTTGACTTTTTTGAAATATTTCGATTATTTTCATTGTATTTCAGTCAGATTTGACTTTTTCGAAATATTTCGATTATTTTCAATTTATCCTACGCATTTGTCTTTATGGAAATGACTGACTCTGTCTGTAAATGTTCCCTCTTCGTTACATTCGTTTACAACGGTTTATTACTATTGGTTTTATTCAGACCATCACTCAAATCTGGACTGAACAGTATGTACATATAAAAATAAACTTAATTTATATCTTGTCTGTTCATAACAGACGCACACAATTATCAGCAATTGAAAAATACATTTGTTCAGTTGTTTTCTATTTGCTATTGAGATCTACGATAGTATAGTAATAATTAAATTGGATTCTTTAGATACACTTACTAGTTCCTACTATGATATTTATACAAGCAATGCATTAATTACCACTACGAAACCAATTTTATCTCGTGTTTATCACCAAACTTTCATCCAAAATCTTAAACTATTAGGCATTCGTAAATTTCAAAACGAGTAGCTAACTAATATTTATTGTACATGAGACATTATTATGACTATGACTGAATACTTATCTTCCTTCTTCTATGCCTCTACTAGGTACTTGTAATTATCGCATTCCCAGTCGCAGTTCCAATGTTCGTAATATATATGTCCATATAGGTTATGGGGACAGGGGACCGAACTTATTTGAATGGTGGCATGGAATGGAATATGTTGCAATAAAAAAAATTGCAAGTACCTAGGTATGTAGTTTCAAGTGGCCAATGTACACGTGCCAATTTCCCAACCATTGTAAAACATAGGTAAAACAAACTATATATGTGAATTTGTGCCGCAAAATATTGCCATTGTTAAACTATCTTTTGTTTGTCTCAAAGAATAACTGTTTGTCTTTAAATGTACAGACTCCCGATAACTAAGAAAAACGCTTGACAAAATAGCTGATATATCATTACAATTTTTAATCAGTAATTATTAAATCGATGGATTTCCAGATGAGATTGTATAGACCACTACACAAACTTCGACTTTAGAATCAAGACCACACAAGGCAGCTTAATATTTTGTACCTGGTATTATATGGCATTTAAAGAAGTCAGGTCCAGGTTAATTGCCAACAGTCTGTGTCTGTATTCTCTAATACGATACCATAACGAAAGGTACCTTTTATAAAGTTGGTATGTCAATACGCTACCATTGGACTATTAGGAATTTATCTACATTATAATTATGATCTGTAAGCTATGCAAACACTTACAAATGCATACTATTGCATAAATAAAACCACTTGAATAGGAATTGGACTTAACCCAGTGATATCAACTATATCATAAAATTACTTTTAATAACTTTAAGTGGAAGTGATGAAATACCCCACGATACATTATGAGTTGTACTGCTGTACATCATTGGTACTGTACACCATTTCATATACCAATTCGATACGCTTACCTACTTACTAATACGCTATATTTTATATACCAAGTAATAGTAAATTAGTTTTATATGCATACGCAATCCTAGTCGTAGTCCTAAGCTCACATTCAACGATATTTTGCCATATTCATCAATAAATTGGCATTACGTCATATTCTGAGCTGGAATTATCAATAGTAGACTACTGTCTGTATGTGGATATGAAGCGGACGGACAGAATATAATAACAATAGCCATTACACGATAAGATACAATCACTTTTCTAGTGTGCGTCCCGACATATTCTGGTGAATTAGAAATACCTTTACCTATCCAATATTAACCGACAGGTAATATAACGGATTCGATAGTGTCAATCAAACGCAGAGAGGGTTCATGTCAGAAAGTATTTAAGTATACTACCTACGCAATAATTTATACGAAGATTGCCAAACGATTCTGTATCACTATTACTATACGTAGGAGTTTTAATGGGTTTACCAATTTCATGAGAATGATTCGGTTTTGCACGTAAAACGTTTTCAGTCCCATACATTACATGCTCATTAACATTTTAGTTTTCAAAATTGGATTAATACCCGAAACAGAAGCAATATTATTCGAAATGCTATTCCAATCAACACATATTGTAGCTTTGACTAATTCCGAGTGAAAAACCTTCAAAATTAAAACATGTAGAGAGAAAGCTTCTTGCTTTTACCACAGCATGAGATTTCCGTTGCAAAAGTGTGATTCCGCTTTTTAATGTGATCTAAATGGCTTTTGGTAATTAATTAGAGGCTCTGCAATGCCAAAATGTATTCAAATTGACATAATTACTTTAAATACTTGCAGACAAGCTTCTCAAACTTCGTGACTTCAATTCAACTACGACAATTTACATATACATAAACATCAAGTTACACAAAACTATACAAAGGTACAGTAATTCAAGCTTCTTCATATACACATGCATAGATGTGTGATATCACTTGATAACTGGAAAATACACAGACATGCACAGAAGAAGGGAGTAAACATGCATAGCTATAGTAAACAAGTGAACGACAGGGGCAGATAACGTCCTTCGCCTTTAACTTTAGACTAGGATCGGTTGGAATATCATAAATACACATTAATTAATTTACATACAAACTCAATTCATACATTGTTCTATGTATTCCTTCCTTCGTATATGGTGGTATAGAGAGACAGAAAGCAGAGTAAAGTAATCTAGCATCTAACTATCAATGAGCTGAGTTTGCGTTTGAAGGAAAAGGAACTGGGCTGACTACAAAACGAAATGCAAAAGGTTGCGCTCGTCAAGTTCGTTTCCACATTCTCCTATTTCACGTCCCCCGTGAACCGGCTGTCTGCTTTTTGTCGACCGGCTGCTGCTGCTATCGGAATCCGAAATATTTCAATCTCTTCCAATTTCAAAACGGCAAGTGACCCGAAAAAGAGAAAAATGGCTTCTGGAATAACAACTGTTCAGCGAGGGAGCCTTAATAGTTTGGATTACCGTATTTATTTCCGTGAGTCAACAGCTTCTCTAATAATATAATATCTACTTTTAACTTTCACTTGAAAATTTTGTTACAAAAAACACTCGATGAGATTTTACACAAGGGGTTTCTTATAGGAAATTATTTTTCAATAAAATTGGAAGTGCAAAAATTGCTACTATTCTAGTGGAAGAATATAGCATAGATGTCAGGTAAAATAGACCCACGTGTAGTACAATAATGAAAAATTTCCCTTCGTGGATCTAAATCAAAAAAATTAAAATACTACATTTATGGGTTTTAATATACGACGATGTGACGTAGTTTTCATTCCGAAGTTCGGAATCCGCCCGAAATAAAGTTTGACATTTTAAGGTTGATAGACGTATTTTAAAACAAAAATAAATATAAAGTATTTCGAACGATGTAGAAAACAGCTTATTTATTATTTCGCTTTCTGCTTTTGAGGGTAAGCGTAAGCGTCGTCGTTCAACCTTCGTTGAACTACTCAATGCTTTTATATAGTCCACGTTAAAAACGTACATTTAAAGTTACATTGTAGTCTCATCACTTAAATTAAAAGGGACTATTATATTTTGGAGTGAAAGTGAATTTTAAGTTATATATTGCCATTCACCATTGTTACTTAAACAAGTATACTACTATGCTTTTTTACTTGCAAAATTATGATTGTGTATACAAGAGAATGAAAATTCGTTCAAATCGAGTTCGAAATCACGTTCCATTTTACTTCCCGCTATTGTCGTCACAGGTTCTTCAGGTGTAAAATCGCAAAATCCTTATTCCGATATTTTGAGAAAACGTAGAGAGTTTCAAAAAATACCAAAAAAGTAGAGAAAAAACTCCAGCTTGCGGTACCTTGAGCTGCAACCACATCTATCGTCTTCTAAGTGTGCCCGAAAATTCGAAATACATTTTTTCGAATGCATTACCCCCACTCCACAAAACCCCAAATTTTTCTCATACGGAGTTACAATTTTGGAAATGTTTGTCAAGGTGACCTCAAAAAATATGAGACAATTTCAAAAATGTGCACCTCATTGCTCTACTCTAAGCCGTTATGCTAAAATCAGGATTTTGCGAAGTTACAACCCCTCCTTAATATAATGTTCATTGCCTGTTGACTTCAACACAGTGATGTCAAGTACATCTAAAAATTATTTTTAATAATTATAAGTGGATGTGATGAAATATCCTATGATTTATAATGTGGGTTGCTCTTTGCACTGCTGCTGTACATCACTAGGTTTAACGAAAGCTGATGAACTATTAACTATTGCTATGTATTGAGGTGTGAATATATAAATCCTAATAATAATTTTAAATCACCTTTTGGTTGCATTTCACCTGGAACTGAATCCTTTGCAATAATATGATTGTTTATTTGCATGTCCTACATTTCCGAGATTCGTTGTTTGAATTTAATTTGATGATTTTTCTGCAGGCAATAAAGATGGGCCAATTTCTCCCTTTCATGACATTCCATTGGAAGCCGGCACTGATGCTAGCGGTAAAAAGATTTTCAACATGGTGGTAGAAGTCCCGCGTTGGACCAATGCGAAAATGGAGGTAGTTTATCGAATTATTTCATTTTGTTGAATTTTATTGAAATTGAATGAAACCATTATTGTGTTTGGATTTTTACAATAATGACCACGTTATTTCGTATAGATTGCTACCAAGGACCCATTAAACCCAATTAAACAGGATATAAAGAAAGGAAATCTCAGGTACGTAGCGAACTGCTTCCCCCATCATGGCTACATTTGGAATTACGGCGCACTTCCGCAGGTTAGTTGCTTCTAATTGTGTTTGTGCAAATTGTGCGAGAAAATTTCACCTGCTTTTGTTGAAATGCACTACATGTGTATGTAATTGTTTGCAGACTTGGGAAAATCCGTCATCCGTTGACCCTGCCACAGGATGTAAAGGTGATAATGACCCTATTGATGTCTGTGAAATCGGAAGCAAGGTTTGCATTGTCTCCAATTTATAATTCCAAGGGTGGTCTCTGAAATGTACAACGAATGTGTGGACAGACTTCAGTCGGATCACGAACAGCTAACCTATTAACCAACAAATAGTTTTAAGCGTAGATATAAGCTAGCTTTAAGAGTGTAAAATTTCTAAAGCTTTTCGTAATATTACACGGAAAAAAGCTTTTTATTTTCTGTATTTTCTATTACTTAAAATATTTAAATTTGATTTTCGTGATTTTATAGATTCATGAACGGGGAGCTTTGGTCCAAGTAAAGATTTTAGGATGTTTCGCATTGATTGATGAAGGTAAGTCATTTTGTTTTACAGTAATATTCTCGTCTTTTTAAATGAATATATAAACGCGTTAGTTTCAAAGCTTAAATATTTTCTTTTTCTAGGTGAGACGGATTGGAAATTGTTGGCTATCGATGTTAGTGATCCAATGGCAGAAAAATTGAATGGTAAAATATTGCAAATGTGTATTTGAATTCCGATATCTTTCCCCTTTCCAATCTCTATTCTTTCATTTACTTGTTTAATCTCTATTGATTAGATATTGCTGACATTGAAAAATTAATGCCCGGTTATTTGCGTGCTACTGTGGAATGGTTCCGAATCTACAAAATTCCTGATGGAAAGCCAGAAAATCAATTTGCCTTTAATGGGCAACCAAAAGACGCTGAGTTTTCCCTAGGAGTAATTGAAGAAACTCATAAATATTGGGTCGGACTTACTTCTAAGGCAATTGCCAATGAGAGTGGATTAGCATTGTAAGTTTTGTGCTGTTTTCATATGTTTTAATCTGATTTTCGTTGAACCCGCAATCGTTAATGAGTGAAATGTGTTCAGGCAAACTACTACTGCTCCACAATCAGAATTTACCGTAGGATTGGAAGCAGCGGAAGCCATCATTGAAGCTAATCCTCCAGCTGGATCACCTGGACCAGTGGATCCCTACGGTAATATCAGTCGCAAACTTATTTCTTTAAATTCTGTAAAGTACTTGTTTTGGAATCCTCTTGTTACAATTACCAATACGGGATTCGAAAATATAAGGGAGATGTCAAAGACATAGTTTACTCTGTAGTGTACGGCAAAGTAGATAAAAACTATTAGAAATGTTGGTAATTTGTAATCATTAGTTAAGTAGCTTGTAATTAAGTTAAAAATACTGAAGCTGTTTTTCTGTTTTTTTTAGTTGACAAATGGCACTACGTGACCGTCAATCCAAACGGACAGCAGTAGGTTCCAATAAGTGGTGGTGAGATAATGTTTTGATTAATCGGCCGTTGCGATTAATCGTGGATTACGGATCAATCGTTTAAATCGGCCGCTTAATTACCTGAAACTCTGGAAATAGTAATATTAAGAACAATTAGCGTGACTGATAACTAAAAAATCTTACAGTTCTTTTTCGTTCGTATACTTAGTTGTAGTATTATCTTTCATAACTATCCCACATTTAACGTTGTAAAGACGTTTTTCAAAACTTTATTCAAAATCGAACTGGTGTATAATGCATCTTCATCAAAACACTCAAATATTTCCTATACGTTTATCCCTTTTTCAATATTCGGATTTTGATGTTCTGGTCTGGTGCTAGGTATTTTTTCTTAGGGGGATCCACAGTCCAAATATTTAGAAAAGTAGGCCGACCGATTAGAATCCACGGTTAATCTTATCTCACCACCCTTAGTTCTATGATGAAAGGGCTTTGCGGCGATTGTTCTTGCCTCTGCCATGTGGCATGATAAATTATTTTTCAATCTGACAATGATACAAAACTTCAATTCTATTCCACGTCCCAAGCAATAAAATTTCGGACACTGAGCTGCTCATAAGCCGTTTTTGGAACCTGCTTTATGTACTTGAATTTATTAGAGTATATCTATTTAATACATCTTTCTGTCCTCTCAGAAGTAAAATGGAAAATAAAAAACACAGTTTGTATTGGTTTGAAACAATAGTATCACTGTAAAAATGATTTTAATCAAATGATATCGCCGATATTGGCAACTACTTTATTATCCTTATAGTAAGTATAGCTTTAAAAATATGTTGAACATAAACGTTTCATTTATTCCATTGCAATCCATACACATCTACTTCTCGTAAGGCGTAATGCCAAATCTTTGCAACTTTTGATAAAACAGTTAACAAAACTACATCCGTTAATTAAAATTAGTGACAATTATGGCATTTTGAAATATATTATTCAGCATTAAACGTACCTTTACCTACTGTATGGCATAGAAGAATTGATATTTTTGACTTTTTCTACAAAATAGTAATCTGACAGTTAACAAATTAACAACGCTCAAACACTTTGTACAGATCTGGTAAATGGGATATCATCATTACAGTTGAGTCTCCTGCAAATGGCTTAGGTGGCTTAAGACACTTCTTAATTTCCGGGTAAATGATGTGTTCTATAGTCCATTTCCAGGAGTGACCATTCTGATCATAAAAAATTTTAAATTAGTTTTCTTGCCCTCACTCGTCATTGGTCAACTTTGTCGAATAGTTATGTTTTTATCAAGCGAGTTTTTGTTTTAAAATAATAAGATCCGCGAATACATTTACTAAGAAATTCATGCTTACCAAACCAATTGTTTCATTCAATTCATCTCCACCAGGTTGGACGGCATAAAAAAGAGCCGTTTGATGGGCAAATGTCTCAAAACACTTTTGTTCTTGACTCCAATCGACTTTAGTAGCTAAATTAATAAGATAGGTTGACATACCCTCCATTGAAGGATAATAGTTTTCTGCAATATAATGAAGTAGTTTATAAAATTGTCATCAAGTCATTAATCAAACAAATAGAATTAGATATAAGATGAGCTTATCGAAGTACCTAGCAGTAGAGGAATCGTTAGAAGTCGCCCTTTTTGGTCGAATTTTAAAGCGAAGTAATCGTCTAACATATGGGATTTGCTGAGTAACAAATCATTTATTTTTCTAATAGCTTTCTCTTTATCGCCTTCACTATCCGCTTCAACAGCCACTGATGCCAGTTCTTTAATTGTGATTGGATCCTGTTTCAGACAGTTATAAAATATTGCAATGGTAAAAATCATTACCAGCAGTGGCAGAGTTAAAAATTCACACGAAAATGCATAACTCATTACTATTCGATTATATTTTGTTATAATACTGACAGATAATAAATAAAATAAAGCACCTCAATGACGATACGACCAAAGTTTCCAAAGTCTTGAACAATGCGCTGGTAAAACAATTCAACACTACAAAATTGAAAAAATTGATTAGAATCGTTAGTCAATATCCCACAGAAAATATTAAATTGGAGAAAGTAAGTTTCCTTTGGCGAAAGTTTTTACGGAACGGGTATGTTTAAAGGGAAAGTAACGTTCTCATACGCAGACTTTTGTTGAGACACACTACACGCCTACTACGCCACGGTCGTATTTGACATTAAGTGGCATAAATTAATTATCACACATGCTAAAAAATTAATTGATCTATAGGAAATTTTGCCAGGACTATACCTTAATTTAAATGTATTACACATATACAGATTTACATCGTGCTGTATTAGTGCTAAAGTTCTGTCCACAGATCCAACAAATGTATGGTTTCGAACCACAGACAACAAATTACTGTGACAATCTTCTTCAATATTTAAGCGCATATTTTTTATACTTCGAAGTCTTATTTCTCGCCTGTAAACGTGAAAAGCACAAATGCATTATAGTTGTAGACATATCTATTATTCCCTGATTCACCATCTACAGTCTAAATAAAACGTATAAACTTATCTATAGATGATAGTAAATACTGTTGATATTTACCTCTGAACTCCCGTCCCACTGGAACTGGAAGCTTGAGAAGTCGTACTGTTCTGTTCTGTACTCGGTGTTCCTGCCGGTGAACAAAACGATTCTTGTTGAATCTTTGCCGTCTGGTTCTGTAATATATTTGAAGAGAAGAACTTATCCAATTTTTGAGCTCTTGGATCCGTTCTCACCATACTTTTGGCACTTATGGATGTATCTTTGTTTAACGTGGAAGTGGAGAGCTGAGCACCAAATACGCTACTACCACTGTCTTTGAAATTTTCTGATTTTCTTTTTTTAGCGACTACGGAAGTGCTTGGTGTATCATTGATTCCAGATGCGCCCGGTAATAGAGACTAAAATGTCAAATTAGATTTAATTTTAACGATGCTTATAAAGTTCAAGGACTATAATACTTTTCTTAGGTGTTTTCATACTTACTTGTACATAAAAGGTCCTAGAATTATTTGAGCCCAACAGAGTATTTTCTACTGAGTTAGTTATTCCAGTTACGATTTCATCTTCATGTAAAAAATGAACTTCGTGTTTAGTAGGATGTACATTTACGTCAACATTTGCTGGGTCAATTTCAATGCTAATATAAAGAAACGGATGGGTTCCTTTTGGCAAATAATTTGAGTAAATAGACTCCAGAGAGCGACGCAACGCTAGATTTAACACATTTTCATTTAGCATTATTCATATCCATACGATTTTATTCGTCTTATAGGATTTTGTTTCCTCTAGTAAGGTATTATACCTGTGGAGTCCACCAATCGTTGATTTATGAACAGTAGAAATGTCAATTTCTTTGTCGAATAATTCACATTTGTTACGTAGCCAGACATTCTAAACTTGGGATCTTCGCATGATACGGCAATCAATTCTCTAAACGCATCAGAAAATAATTTTTATAAAATTTCTGAAAACAATTTGTTAACTAATTCAACTTCTTGACATTTACCGATATACCTAGCAATTTGACTTCCAAATAGGATTTTGATGTTGTCGTGCGTAGTGGAGTTAGGTGGTGTTCTGACATCGGTAATAGATTCTGCGTATTTTTTCACACTAAATCCGACTTCTGAATTATGAATTGCATATCTCGTCACAACATCAACGATCTTATTATGCTCTTCGCTAGCACTTTTTAGAGCTCTCCGTCGCGTGTCCATATTATAAAATAAGTCTTCTACTGCAATCAAAGTCCCTTGCTTCCCCGCACAAGGTTTAGGATTCTGGCAGTTTGACTCGGGAGGAAAAACCTTTAACTGACCATCAGTATACTCTGCCTTGTATGCGCAAACTGAATCCCTTGTTTTTGTAACTATCGAAAGATGGGCAACATGTGAAATACTTGCTAACGCTTCTCCTCTGAATCCATAAGTTCCTATAGATAGCAGGTCTTCAAACGTTTGTAGCTTGCTGGTAGTAAATCTTTCGCAAACAATACTTAAGTCTTCACGATTAATTCCTGTGCCATCATCTTGAATTTGAAGCAATTTCAAACCTCCGTTTTTGACAACCACTTGAATATTTCTCGCACCAGCGTCTAAACTGATATATTCATAAAAAAATTCACAATTATAAGTAATACAAACCGAGATAGATTTTGGAACTCATGCTTATTAATACATTTCGGGAATTAATATCACATAAGCCTACATACCTGTTTTCCAATAGTTCTTTGAGAGCATTAGCTGGTCTTTGAATTACTTCTCCTGCGGCGATTCGATTTACTACCACTTCATCCAGTTTTATGATTTTCCTCGGAAGTTTTGTTTCCATTTTTAAATAATTCAATTTGCGTAATCTTCTCAAGCTTTACAATTTATTTTATAACTTGATTAGCTAATGAATTTGGTTCCTTTATAGCAGTCATTAAAAGTATGCAATAATTCCTTCTCTTGCCCTTGAATTTGCACGCTCGAAACCAGGTCTTCGAAATTCAAATGAAAGACATTTATGCTTTAATTACGTCTTTTCGGAGGGTATTAATCGTGAGTGGAATCCCAGACAAGGAAATACGATTAAGCTGCCGTTTTCGTTCCGTTATCCAGTTTTCCATGCACGTTCGAAGATTAAGAGGTTGTTTGCAGAGCAATTTTTAGCTCTAGAAAATGAAAAAGCACAATGAGATGGTAATGCCAGCGAGTATAATACAATGAAATGTCCAACAGCACAGACGATTTGGAACAAAGATTGAAAATTAATATATGTATTATGTATCTATACTGGAATACGTAAAACTATGTAAATAAAACTGACACTTCAATTTCAATTACCTACCTTGCCTGTTGTCTAAGGTAATTAGCTACTATCAAATAGTCATTTTTTGTCTCAGGGTGTCTGTCCTCTGTTCAGATTTTCAGTGTTTCCACAGCCAGATTTTTCAGTTCTTCTAGCATAGAAAAGTGGAATTTGTGAGCTTCTTCTGACAGAGCTGGCTGTACCTGTACATGAATGAAGACAATAATTCACTCCAAGTTGCATTTATAGCGGTAAATTGGTAAGCAATCATAAAGTTAAACCATAATAATTAAATTTACGTTTTTTAGACATTTAGAGTTAAAACAAAACAAAGAATTTTTCTAGCCAGTATGTATAAAACTACTCAAATGTAGTCCTCTCCTTATAGTGCAGTTTTAGTTCGCGCTAAAAATGTTGTCCTTGAATCCATCTTATTTTAGTGTGAGATGAATCTTTGTATCTTGTCTGGACACAATTACAGAGAATAAACTTTTCAATGTCCACATTAAAATTTTGTATTCTAACAGTACAGTACGCATTATACGAATTAGATTAGAAGAACTCCGTATTATTTCTTTGCTGAAACCCCATATACATGCTAATTTAAATCAAGCACTACGCATTATACGCATTACTTGCCAAAAGCAGTTTCATTTTTAAAACTAAAACTGCCTTTCAGTTAAATTAATTTTTCATTTTTACTCAAAAAGTGTAGGCACAATAAAAAATTATTGGGTCTACACTGTATTTTCGTGAGAATTTTTGAGTGCATCATTACTATTTTACTCGAAGAAATAGTCGTATTCAATTTTAATGCTCTTCAAAATCAACATGATGAGATTTGCAGTATCTTCCGTTGGTCATTAAAATGACTTACGTGAGTGTTAATTTCTAGAATGCTTTTAGAGGTAAAGGAAGATACATTAAGTTGTATCAAGTAAGTGCATTGTATTAGTCAAACTTAAATCTTCCATTCAATGCAACAACATTCGTTGTAATTTGGCACTTGGACATGCAGTCGAAAATGGAAAGTTGATAATAAAATTTAATTATAGGTCTATTCTACTTTATATTTGTCTATCCACTGTGATGTAGTTAGAAATATGTACTCGCATTCGTTTTTAAGTCCTTAGATATACACCACAGTAATTGACAGTAATTGTGATCTTTTACTATAGTTTTTACACCTCTTTTCTAGTTTCATTTAATGTAGCTTTCTGTTTCTTGAGCTTCTGCTTGAAAGAGTTTGTGCTATTTGTACTAACTTTACTTTTAGTGTACTTTTGTAACTTTTGGTTAGGACTTATTTTTGTCTTAGTGAGCTAGAAGAATTTTAATCTCAAATTCTCAAGTTCTTTCGCATTGCTCATTGCTTCCTCTGATGTTTTTACCTTTACCGACCTGCAACTGTGTATAATTTTGCAATGCTGTCATCGGGTCTTAGTCGGTAATTAATTAAATTATGGTAGTTTGGTACCTATTAGCAAGATGTTATTATAGGGTGTGTAATGTAATTGTATCTGTAAATTGGCAATTAATTATTAATGTATGTAATAAAGTGTCATTGCTCATTGCTAGAGTTGTGATGCCATTCTGTATGTACATGTATATGTACGGTGTACATCAAAACAAGTGTCAAATAACCGAAAGCCTGAAAACTAATGTTCTGTGTTGACAAAATTAGTAAAATGACATGTACAGTTCATCCAGATTGTAGATAATGATAAGGTATGTTGTTAGTAGACTGGGACAGAGCATAAAATACATAGCTCTGCCCATAATGTTATCATTTTACTATGTAGACATTAAGTTAATGTAAAGTAATCTTCAGAGGATGTAGAATGCAATAAAGGAACAGCACGCTATTAAGCAATTTTTCCAAGGTGTATTCGAGATTCTACACTATTAGACTACACAATGCACATGCACAATGGTATTGCTCAAAGCATAGCAAATCGAAACCTCAAAAACTACATTATAGATAGAATAGAAGAATTAGTAGGTATTATTGCTGTGTATTTGATGATTGTGTGATGTGATGATAAATAGAATAGTGAGAACGAAGTGAGAAGGCTGCTGTTATGCTGCAGTAACTATCGTGTTAAATATTTGGCACCTTTTTGCATTGATTTTTGACTTTAGTGCACATAGGTAATAAAGTGCAGCAAAATGCAGTGTCTATACAGTGCATACTAATAATGCACTTCAATACAAAATACACAGCTCAGTAAAAGGTAAATTTAATTAGTTACAAGAACATTTTTGATCTTACTAAACTATATATATCATCTACAGATCGAACATATATATAAACATATACTGCGTATATTAGTGTATAAATATATATGTCTTATCTTATATATAAAATAGAATAATGGTGTAGGTGTATCTCTCTGTATCTACCAATAAGAAGTCTATAGATCTTTAATAAGGTACATTAGTGTTAGCCGTATGCGAATTAACGAGTTTCGTTAAAGTACATTGCGTATGGCACGCTACATTAATTTTCTGTCGTTATTATGTTCTATATAAACCTCTTCCTTTTAGTATCTCTCCTGTTTATCTCTATAGTACAAAGTTACTTGCATGCACACACTCAGATTTACAGCCAGCTGACTAGTTGAAGACGAACAGTCTGTTCTTATATTATTATTATCGCCCCCACATACTTCAGAGATTCTAGCAGTTTTGCTTTACTGTTGTTGTGCAGTGTACACCTTCACACACATGTACAATAGTTTAATAATTTTTAACCTGTTCGTTCTACTCTATTACCATATAGGTACAATTCAGTCCTTCCTTACCACGCAACTTCCATTTAATATTAAAATAGTTATTGATTCACAGACAAAGTAAATCTTGCCGTCAATACCGTTTAAACATAATGATGAAGGAAGTTAACGAGGAATCCAGTAGCAAACATTTCAACATTGACCCGTGACCTGACTACCTGACTGAGGAATGGGAAAATTAGACTGACACAGAGAAGAATATGATGGCTTCTCCGGATGAACAAGATTTTCCTGGACATTTGCTACATCAGGTAAAATCTATTTACTTACATCTGCTTCGTTACTGTGCAAAAGGTTTTATGACAACACTGGAGATTGTACTTTATTTGCGATTTGAATTAGTAGCATTCTAAATATATTACAGAATTTGTGTCTTGATCGACCTATACTGCATAGAAAAAATATGTAGTCAATAAAATATTTGATATTACAAATAGATATTCATTGATGGATGCGATTCTCATTGTTTAAGTTTATTGCGTTTGCTATATGAGTCATTATTAGTCGCATTAGGCTCAATTCGTTCAATGTATCTGCAACTGTTAATTAATACCTAAGGCATATGTAATATTAATATTACTGTATTAGACATAGTTTAAAGAAAGAGTATAGGGCAAATAGTTTGTGAGACAGTGCGCAGTGTCTCATTCTACGCAACTATATTTATGTATTCCTTAATTATTCCTTTTGTACATTACGTATTAAATGCTGTAAACGAAATAATATGACCAATTTATTTACATGACACAATGATAAAGATATCCTCATTAAGCCGGGTCCTCTAAGAGTAACCTCCCATCATCAAATGATGTTAGTACAAAGCCCAACAAAATCAACGGCATAGCTAATGACAAATTGTATACTGCTGGAGATTATGATTTGTATTCACTATTAATAGCATCTACTTTCTCTTCTACACAAAGCATAATATTATTGGACACAATTAGTTATCATCTTTAATTATTATTGAAATATAAGACCGTATTTAATCCACAGCACCTGTAAATTCAATACTACTTTCTCTCGGGTTTCAAAATGTCGAATGTTCAAAATTGTGTTCGTATTTCATTTTCAACAATACAAATTACATATTCGAACATTACTATTTGTTCTAACGGAAATAATAAATAGGTACCTACTTATAGTTGTACTTTTGTATTATTAAATAACGCATCTTGCTATCGGGGATTACAATTTCCTGGTATTAAGCATTCTTAACTGCATTTAATACTGTGTGTATGCGTATAATGTTTTGTGGTTTAGTGAAGGAGATAATGAAAATGAGACTGACTACAATGGTACATAAATGATATTAATTATGTAAATGAGACTTTTTCATTAAGGAGTTGACTCGCAAGATACGTCATGTCTGTAACGATCAATTTAGCATGGCACAGACAAGATATGTTCCATATTCATTTCCAATTTAGAATCCTAAACATGTCCATTATCATTATTATTAAGATGTTCACAAGAGATTTTGTCGGTACGTTATATTATTATCCTGTAATGTATGTACTTGCATGTTCAGTTACGTGTGATTAGTGTTATCTTGTTTAATCTCTGTTTAATGGAGTGTGCAGAGAATGTCATAGTCATTCATCGCACAGTACATGTACACAAGAGCAAAAGAAACGAAACATATACATGTACTTTTTTACAGAGGAGTTTTGATACAGAAATTGTTGTCCAAGTATAGTTTATATAGTAGGATTATATTTGCTACTTGGAATATATATTTAATATCTAAATGACACAAGTCCAAGTGCATTAATTCGCTGTAATTGTATCCAATTTTTACAATGCAATGATTAAGACTATTTTTAAATTCTCGGATTTCAGGGAAATTAAAATTACAAATTCTCGAGGATAAAGTTTTTTTCATTGTATTAAATATTTCCAGTAGAATCTGTAACTTTAATAGACGAATCGTGTTATGCAAACGTAACTGGTTCCAGGTACATGTACTAGATGTACTATTATGCATACACACCGTAATCCTAAATTACGATTTGGTACTCGGGGGCAGTTTTATATATAATGGCTACTCTAATCGTAACTGTAGTGAGTGTGGTATTAGGTTCTAGGCTCTGGCTAATTTTAATGCATTATGCGACAGAAGTTTCTGTCGATTGACCCTGAAACCAAATGCTCCCTGCTTTGTTTGCTCCGGCTACTTTGGCTTTGACATTTATTGAGTCGTAAATAAAGTAGAGAAACCAAGTGCTGAGCTGGAAGCGCAAGCGGTTTCTCTGCACTTTTTTCTGTGGATTTATATTGATAGTAAGGATATGCTTTGATTGAAATCCAATACATTTCAGATACATTTATAATAATCTGCAGCATAAAGATACAAAGTACATACAAAAGATATCCGCCCAGATTTTCTATGTGTTTGTAGTAACTATATTTATTATTTAGGAATGCAGCATATACCAACAACGTATACATATGCATTGAGTTTAATCAATCAAAGCTTTACTGTCAGGTTGCTTTGGTACGAAAAAAACTGAAGCTTCCAGTTGGAATCATAAAACACCACCCTCCTCGCCTTAAATAATCCTAGTGACATTTGTAGAGAAAGGTCATAGCTCATCTCATTTAGCTCATTAATTACCTAGCACTACATTTAATTAGCTCATTACACTCATAAGGTGCTGGTTTTTATTTGCAATAATTTATGTGTTATGTTAAAGTGTATGGTGTAATCCTCTTTTTTCATTGTAGTGTACAAAGTCATTAATTATTTTCCAGCTGGATCATTTTTGGAGTTCAACCGATACTGTATATGAATTTAAATGAACGGTTTAGCAAGAAATGTGTTTATGAGCTAATCTGCATAAGTTTACTATTTTTTATGGTCTCATCATTTGCATGCTCTCGTTAACAAATGTATGAACTGTTTACAAAGTTATAGTTCTTTATCTAATGTATGCGTGGATAGTGTAAGTAATATCGTGTGTATTAACAAAATAACTAAACCACTGGATGAGATAGCAAAAGTTGATTATGAAGCATGCGTGCGTGTAGGGTATATATGCATTGATAATAAAGTAGGTACCTACCTATACTTGTAATATTTGCAACATTTTTGCAATAATAATAGTTGTACAGACTGCTGATTATAAATAAATTAAACACTTGCAGTTTGTAACTTGAACTGTACTTACTGTTCAGTTCAACTTTGGATATCAAAGTTAAATGGACTCTGTTCTTTGACTTTTTGGTATTAGTTGATCGTTGGTATTAGTTTATATATCCTTAGATTTGCATACTCTTTTGTTTTAGTAAAATATTTATCAATTTGATTGCGAACTTTTGCGTTTCAAGTGCTAACCTTAACACTTTGTCATGTTTCACTAGTAACATTCAGTGCTAAATGAATAAGCACGTGAATGATGTTATGAGTGTTCGTTTATACATTTGCGAGTTTAATGTGGTGCTGAATAACCTCTGTCAAAATCAGATTATTTTTCCCTATATAGTTAGACAGGTACCTATTTCAATAAGGAAAATAGATACTCATGTTGTTTAATAAGTTAGAGGAACAAATTTCTGCAAAACAAGACGTATTTGATAATATGATGTTTAAACAATGTCAGTTTATATAGCTAGTACTACTGTAATCGTGCCAGTAACAAAGTTGCACTTACATTCTAAACATAAGAAACGCAAACGACTGAAACGAAAATGATTTTTGAAGTCAGTTTACAAAGGCTATTCAATAATTCAATTTTTCTATTCTACTACAATTGTTTACAACTCATTACAATGCAAAAATGCAAATTCATTCCTATACTAACTGTTTTTAGGCTGCTTTGTGGGACAATGAGGAATTATTATTGGATCTGCTGAATGGGGAGTTGATTTCTCACATCAATAGTCAAGACTCTTGGGGTCGAACACCACTTCATGCAAGTGCCACTACTGATAAATCCAAATGCCTGGACATTTTACTGAAAGCTGGAGGTAATTAGAATTGGAAGTGTATAATTTATTTTCGTGCATTACACTCTACCTGTACGAATTTATGATTACTCTCTTGTGTTTTCAGCTAATCCTAATATTGCAAGTGGAGCTCAAGATAATTTTAAAACGCCTTTACACACTAGTGCTGAACATGGATTTCTGAAAAATGTCAAGAGGCTAGTAGAAGCCGGTGGTGATCCAATGTCTCTAGAAGGTATACAATAAATAAACACGTACAAGTAATCAAATATTCCGTCGATTTTACATTGAATAGACAATTTTTATGAAATATTTGCTTACGGAGTTCAATGAAATCGTTTTAACAGATGTGTATGTACTTGAAATGTATTTTATCATTTGAAGGTCATGGCTGGACTCCAATCGACCTTGCCGAAAGGGGTGGCCACACTGCTACTCATGAGTATCTCAAAAAGGCAGCATGTTCCAAGGAAGAAGCCCGAGAAAGTCTACATTTTGCTTTACGAGAGGCAGCTACTAATGGAGATGTATCCTCTGTACAAAATCTTTTTAAAGACATAGGACCTGTGGAAGTGCAATCCATTATCAATATGACACCCAATGGCACCAATACTTTGCTTTTCAAGTATGTCCTTTCTGTTTTTGGTATCCGAAGATCATAGTATGATGGGCCTATGTCCGAATAAGTACGATAATTAATGCTATATTGTTCCAGAACTTGCGAAAACGGAAATAAGACTCTAGTGGAGATACTATTAGAAAACGGTGCCGATGGTAGAATACATCCTGTCACAAAATATTCTCCTTTATACATAGCTGCTTACTATGGACACAAAGAAATCGTCTCAATTTTACTAAAAGTGAGCATTTGCACTGCGGTCATTGTTTTTTTAGCAGTATGATTGCTAATTCAATGTGAAATGGTTTAACACAGCGCTTGTACAAATTGTTTTCAGAAATTTCCTCTACTCGTCCAAGTACCAACAGTGGAAAAATGGCTACCTCTGCATGCCTGTTGTATCAACGGACATGTTTCTGTGATGGATATGATTCTCAAGTTCGAATACCCTTCCGATCTTCTCCAAACATTCCGGTGTGTATCAAATATCTACTATCTACCACATGCTTACACTGAGATTACAATTACAATGACCCAAGTCAATCCGACATGTTTTAAATAATAATCTCTATGAAATATTCAGTTTCGGTACAACAGATCTGGAGTATGATATGGCATTCGACATCAACCTGAAAGATGTATCTGGTCAGCACGCTCTTTACATAGCATGTCAAATGGGAAATCAGAGATTGGTGGATGCTTTAATAAAATATCGAGTCGAGGCAAGAAAAATCGGAACATCTCCTGCTCCATCAAAACGTATGGTCCCCTCCGAGTCAGGCCAAAATTTGGCTGATACGAAAGTAACTAGTCCTACGAAAAAGAGATTGTCAGAAGGAATTCAAGGAATACTTTCAAAACTGTCTCTTGTCACTAACCAGAAGTTAATTACTGTTAAGGTTAGTTCTTGTAAACACAAAAGATGTACCACACACTTATTTATTTCCTACTAACTTGACCTGGCCTTGAAATGACCTCACTTTAAGCATACAAGTAATGAATGATCATGTTTGTGCTTTGTATTTTTATAATAGCAACCAGATAACTTAATTTGTCCAGTGGACGTAAACGCCTATTGTGAGGAATATCAAACAGCATTACACGTTTCAGTCAAGCAAAAGAATCATGTGATAGCCTCAACTCTGTTGGCAGCCAAGGCTGATCCGAATCTGTCGATATTACCATCTCCCTCGTCTCACAATGTTACTAGCTCTTTTGATCACCCTAGTCGGTAATTCTTGATTCAATTGCGATTTGCATAGGCTTTCCCAGTAATAATATTCAAATTAATGATACTATCGTTATCTTTCCTTAGCATGCTAAAAGGCAATTAAAAATTCATCATGTTTCCTTCCAGTATGTATTGATAGGCATCTGTTTTGCTTTGATCTTAATTTTCAGTGAAAGGAGAAGAGAAGAATCTTCTACAGCTTTGGTTGAAGCATGTCTTCAACGAGATTTAGGCATGATTGAATTACTATTAAAACATGGAGCCAGAGACGATGATTGCAAAGCAATGTCCATCGTTTGCCGGGATGACATTATTGTTGGGAAGATACTTTCTCTTAAGGTATGGGAAAGGAATTTTTGGAGCTATTTATATGCATGATGAATGTTTTTGAAAGTAAATTATTTTGGTTTTGTCATAGGCTCATCAAGATTCTGAAAATAAAGTTAACGCATTGTATCTCAACGAAAACTTACTGAAGAAGTTGAAAAAGCCTCTATTAGCATCATCGATATTACCTTCAGCTTCTGTGACTATCAATTGGCATAATCAGAAGCTAGACCATATTTCAGAGCAATGGCTGATATCAGCAGCTTTAAAAATCAATCCAAGACTTAGGCTGTGTCCGAAAAATCAAAATTTAGGACTGCACGCAATTACAAGATTAGATTTATCTTCAAATTCATTGGAATATGTCCCTTCTGTAGTATTTACCCTGTGTAGTCTTAAATATCTGAGTTTGAGTCAAAACAAAATAGCTACCCTACAATTTCCCGAAATCATATCGGCTCCATGGCTGGAAGAAATTCTTATGCAGGTGAGTCACCTCCTAAATTGTATGTGAGGATTTTGTTTTCCGGAAATAAATATTTTAAGAATCTCTTTTTAATTGCAGGATAATCGATTTGAAGCCATACCTCCAGAAATCTTTACTCATTTTCCGTCATTGACCACTTTGAATCTATCGAACAATAAGTTGCAAGCAATACCGTCTTGTATGTGGTTTTCGCCGAAACTTCAAGAACTGAATCTCTCGTTGAACCTGCTCTCTGACTTACCTGCAATGTCGTCGCTGATGGAAATATCTACTTTTGATTCTCTGCCTTATATGTCGACGACGTCTATCAGTCCAGATGAGGACCAACCTCAAAGTCCAGATTTTGTGATGGTAGATTTTGAAAAGAATCGCGAAAAAT
Organism: Tomocerus minor; assembly: GCA_009936455.2. Lineage (NCBI taxonomy): Eukaryota > Metazoa > Arthropoda > Collembola > Entomobryomorpha > Tomoceridae > Tomocerus > Tomocerus minor. The sequence continues at coordinate 20,767 of JAAAYG020000376.1, forward strand.
TCTGTAAAACTCCGCAAGAGGTGAACATCAACACAGGAGGGAGCGCTCCGAACTCATTAATACCTGTCATGACCCACCATGCTCTTTGGAGACAAAATATAAATGTTTTGGAAAACTCAGAGTTACCTGAAAAATCTTACCTGTCGGATACAAACTCCTTGCTGTCATTGAATCTAGCTCATAACTCATTCCAAAAGATTCCCAAAGTTTTATCCTGCCTTGGTACTAACCTTCAGCGCCTCAACATGTCCTACAACAATTTGAAATATCTTGGACACATTGGAGAATATCCAGTTTCTTTGCGGCAACTGGATTTGTCACACAACAGAATTGAGAGATGGTATTATGCACCAACGGAAAAAGTGCCAGTGAAGTTCAATTGCTATGCTAATCAATGCAGTACAAATGAAGGCTCCTCTGAGAAATGTTGTCATAAAAGACATGTACGCCTTGAAAATTTGAAAACATTAATACTTTCTGGTAATCTGTTGAAAACAGTGTCTGTTGGATCTGAAGAAGCCTCTAACAGTGTCGAAGACAATGAATTCGTTAATGTGAGTTCCACTCATCCCATCTCCGAGACGGGAAGTGCAAGAAAAGCTCCCGGCTTGGGCAGTGTAGGAAAAATGCACTTGTGGTTTCCAAATATTACCATGCTAGATCTCAGTGATAACAAATTGAAAGAAGTCACATCCAAAGTTGCAGAATTAACCAATCTGTCTGTGTTAAATCTAAGCGGAAATGTTGATATTTCGGATTTGCCTTCAGAAATGGGACTACTAAGTCGCATGTGGAATCTAAACACAACAGGATGCAATTTGCAAGAACCCCTCAAGTCAATGATTGAATCCAAAAGATGTAAAACAATGGATGTCATAGGATATCTCAAATCTGTGCTGGAAGATGCTAAAACGTACTCGAGGATGAAATTAATGGTTGTAGGAATTCAAGGCATAGGGAAAACCTCTTTGTTACATCAATTGAGACAAGAAGGAAGTCAAAAGCATTTGGCACAAGATGTAAGCTTTTCTTTTGACCAAATTCTATGGTTTGCTATTCATGTTTTTAGTAATTCAATTTCAGTAATGCATTGATTTTTTATTACAATTTTCCAGCATTGGGCTAAACGTATGGGTGCTGCCAGTAAAATGAACAACCCGAAATCCGGGAAGCCAATATCTACAGTTGGAGTTGATATTGGTTCGTGGGTATTGGAAAATAAAGGCAATAGAGGAGGATCAGGAAGTTATTTCGGTCCTGTGATCTTTCGAACTTGGGACTTTGGTGGACAACGAGAGTATTACGCTACTCATCTCTACTTTCTATCCAGAAGAAGTAAGTTCAATTTGAAAATGACAATAATATGTTAAAAAAATACTATTAGTATTATTTTAATGATACAATTTACGTTATTTTGTCTTCTAAGGTCTGTATCTGGTAGTATGGAACATTTGTGATGGAGAGAAGGGTCTCAATGAGATTGTCCAATGGCTTGTGAATATCCAGGTGAACCTAGCATTGTATTGGATTAATAATGAAATAATTCTGTACTGTATACAGTAAATAAAGTTTATAGGATCATTTATTTATACAAATGTATTGTATTTAGGCAAGAGCTCCAAACTCACCTGTGATAATTGTGGGAACACACTTTGATCTAGTCAGTGAAAAATTTCCTCCTGGTTATTTGGATTACCTTCAACAAAAAATTAGAGATCGATTCATTTTCATTTCCGACCCAGAAAAACGAGGACTACCAAGAGTAATTGCATCGCTGGAGGTAGATACAATGGGATTAGCAACCTTTATAACTAATTAAATATAAATTTTTCATCTTCATCATGTGGTATATTCTTATATAATCATGCGTACATATGTATCGTTTTGTTTTAACAGATATCATGTAAAACTCGTCACAATATTAGACAGCTCTGTAATTTAGTTTACGAAACAGTATTCAATATCAAAACTTCAAATGGAAAACGTCTCTTGGAACAGAAAATTCCTTCGAAATATATTCATCTCGAAGAGATAGTCGCTTATCTTGCTACGGAGAGGAAATCAAGAGGTACGATAATTTCAAATGAAGGAAAAATATTATTTTTACAAAATCTAAACATCATACGTGTATGTTTAGGTCTTGATCCAGTGTTGACAGAACAAGAATTCAAAACCCAAGTATCCTCTTGGCTGGAGAAAGGGTTTGGAATGACTTTTCGAGATGATGCTGAAATCATGCAGGTAAAGTCCTTATCCTCTGTGTGACACTCAAATTGATTTATGCATGTGAATTTGAAATCATTCATCATATGACCATAATTTTGATTTTAAACCTGCAGGCATGCTCTTTTCTTCATGAAAATGGTGTCTTACTTCATTACGAGGACAGTACTCTGAGGGATTTATATTTTTTGGATCCGCAATGGTTGTGTGACATGCTGGCACATGTTGTCACAGTACGAGAGATTAACCCTTTCGCTAAAAACGGAATAATGAAGGTTGAAGACCTGAGACACTTATTCAAAGGGCAGTCAAATGAAACAAGAGACTACGTTTTGTCACTTTTGAGTAAATTTGAACTGGCAGTTCCTTGGGATCACATTCATCTTTTGATACCTTCGCTGTTGCCTTCTTTTGATCAAGTAATAACAATTTCATTTACCTAAAACTAATCAAAAATGTCTTTCATGCAAACTCTTGTAACATGTAATTATTGTTATTTAGATGAAAATGGGACAAAATGAAGTAAGAGTAAGAATTCCTGTACGATCTCGAGGATGGGCTTTTAAAAACAGGGCAAATCGAATGAGCCGTCATCTTTCAGAGGATAATCTTAAGTCTGGTCTACTGTCGCCGAGTATGAATGAATCTCCAAATAGATATCCTGGAATTTCTAACTCTCCTTCAATGACATTACGTGATGTGCCGATGGAGGCTACGGAAGACTTCTTCAGTGTCATAAGAGGAAAAATTTCAGCTCTCAACCGTTTTCTCCTTCTGTCATATTTTCCATCAGGATTCTGGCCCAGATTAATTAGCAGGATTTTGGCTGACGACCGAATCGTTGAAATAGTTCGAAATTATTTCAATGTACCCCCGCCTTCTGAAATTACACAAGAGGTACCTGTGATACATTTGTAGTTGGTCTATGTTATATATTGTAAGTAGATGCTGCGATGTGCTAATATGAATTTGTAAATGTCAGGTCGTCCGCGTGTTAGATCAAAAGGCAGAATGGTGCTGTTGGCAGGCCGGAATGGAGTTGACATACGGAGATCTGCTGTTGATGAGATTAAAAGAAGTAACTGGAGAGAAACCTTTTGCTTTTATGTTACAAAGAGATGATGGTGCATTTTGTGAAGCTGAAGTTACCGACACACATCAGGATGGATCTTTTCTCCGGGATGAAATTAGCGAACAAGTCTGGGATGCTGTAGATCTCACGGAAACTGGCTTGCTAGAAATTAGTTTACCCGTAAAATTTTCTAAAGAATTTTATATTCCCTAAAATGAAAACTTGTCGGTTAACTAACTTACCTTTTCGTTATTGATAGGCACATAGTGTTGTTGTCAATTCTCCGGACGAATTAAGATCTCCAGGTGGAAACTCTAAAAGCGCAGTTCTATATAAGAAAATTCTGCTGGAACCCGCTATTGAAAGTTTGGCCAAACTATTAGCATTAATAGTAGACCATGTAGATACTTTATTGGAAGATTGGTATCCCAGTATAGGAACCAGATTCGTTCACACCTCGGAAGGTAGAAATTATTAAATATTATTACTTTATTACTTTCTTATTATATTAATAGGAATTGTCACAAATGTTTATGTAAATACTTATATTTAGGTAAATATTTGGTAACGAGACTACTTCCTTGTCCACGATGCTTTCCCTCTGATATACCATTGTCACAAGATCCAGATCATCCAAATAACACAACAGAAAAATCGCCATCTCCGAATTCCTCTACTAATTCCAGTCATAAACCTGATTTCTTCAGAAATTTTGGTCTGGGATTCGGAACAAAAAGTCCAAGAATGTCTAGTGATTCTGGGGTTGGCCATAGTCCTGGCAATACCCGAGTTTCTTCTGTAGATTCCAACACTGATAAAGATGGAGCACGAGATGGAGAGGAATCTTCTGCGGCATTATTGAAGACTAGAACAGGATTTGGATTAGATTCTCCCAAAATCGGAGGGAGTGGCGACTTGTCTGGCCACATGAACTATAGTGGATTAAATTTCTTCTTAAAAGGCTCCCCTGGAATAAATGACTACGGAAGAAAAAATATGACCATGTATTCTTGGAGTGTGGAGTACTGTATTCTACACTCGCAAAAGTATGCAGAATGTCAGTCTCCGAATTCTCTGAAAAAGAACGATAAAAATGATACCAAACAACAACAAGATTTTACATTGAGCGTGAAGTGTCCCAAGCATGGAGAAATATCATTAACCGAAATTGCACCTGATGTCTTGTTCCTCGACCTGAATTTACGTTATTTGTTGAAAACTTTGGATATACAGCGAGGAAAATTATTGGGTATAGTAATTAGGAACTATATTTAGTTCTGTCATTATCAAGAAGGTTATTAAGTTTACTCTAATCAATTCTCTGTTAATTTAACAGGTCGAGGTGCTTTTGGTTTCGTTTTCGGGGGGAAATTAGTGCCAAAATATGATACAAAACCATTAGAAGTTGCTATAAAGATGTTCCAACCGATTGATCCTGGTCCAGAAAACTCAGAAGCTCAGGCTGCATACAAAGTAGCCAAAAGTAAATGGTTCCGAGCTCCTGCACAATCGGCTTGTCGAGCTTATGTGGCTGCAAGAGGGGAAGTCAGGGTTCTTTATTGGGTGGCTCATCCGAATATTGTTCCGTTTCTTGGTCTTTGTCAATCTCCACTGTCGATTGTAATGCCCAGAGCCCCAAAAGGAGCATTAGACACTGTCCTCTCGGACTTTAAAAGATCTGGCGATAAAGTTCATTGTAATACAATTAGGGTTACAATTTTGCAAGTGAGAAGGAAACTAATTGTCAGTATGTTAAATATGGGCTGTAAGTTTATGTTTGTTTTTAATTGCAATTAATTGGCAATTTTTTAGGTTGGAAAAGCACTAGAGTATCTTCATAGTCATAGAATTATCTACAGAGACTTGAAATCAGAAAATGTCCTCGTATGGAGCTTCCCTCTTCCCTTCAGTTTGAAAGAAGACGAAGAAAGGGTGGATGTGAAGTTGGCTGACTATGGTACCCACATAATTTAATTACATTAGTAAATTGTGTTGATTGTACAGTACCTTGTAAGCTCAATTCAACTTTCAGGGATAAGCAGATCATCATTTCCCACGGGGAGTAAGGGATTTGGAGGAACAGAGGGTTTCATGGCACCAGGTAATTTTTTAATTTAACTGCAAATACCCTCTTTCGTATTTTATTATTTTTGAACTTCACAATTTTTCTTTCAGAAATCATAAGATACAATGGGGAGGAAGAATACACCGAAAAAGTATGAGTACATTACTAATCAACTTCAACTTGCGTTCTTTATCGTGTCAGAACCATTGATTTTTTAATGCAGATAATTCACATATTGCGTTTTTGTTTTTAGGTGGATATATTTTCCTTTGGAATGCTGTTATATGAAATTATAAGTCTTAAACAACCTTTTGATGGCTGTGAAAACGTCAAGGAAAGCATATTAGAAGGAGTTCGCCCTAGTTTAACTCAGCGGGTTCGTACAATACTAAAATAATTCTAAATGCTTCAATAATGTCTTACGTGAGTATTTATCATGTAATTTAGGATTGTGATACGTACCCGTTATACATTTTGGACTTGATGGTTGTCTGTTGGTGTCATGTGGCCAAGGATAGGCCTTCAGCCTCTCAAATAGTAGCGATTGCATCTGGACCTGAGTTTACAGTTTTAAGAGATGTAGTATCATTAGGAAATGTAACGAATGTCGTAGCAGCTGTGGGGCTCCAATATGGAAGTAAGTGTAAGGGATATTTTCGCTTATTTAGTACTCAACTCACAACTAACTAACATCATGCTTCATTTGCTGCCTACTACTAAAACATATTTACTGCTATTTCATTTATTCTAAACATTTACACAGTTGACAAGGAAGTTTGGGCCAGTTGTTCCACTGGAGGAATTTATTGTCTCAAAATGAAGGCAGCCAGTCTATTCGAAAGCTGTCATTGCTTTGAATTCATTTCCGGAGTTGTAACAGCCATGTGTCATGTTGACGATTGTGTCTGGATGGGAGACACCCTTGGGAAGCTCCACATTTTTAAGTAATTTGAATTTTGGAAATTTAGAAAATTTAACATTCCTTTTACAGAAACAAGTACTAAAGTTTTTTATTTTCAATTTACAGAATTAGTGACTACAGTAAAACCGTGGAATGTGACTTGGATTCTCAGGTTGGATATTGCGGAGCGGTAGTTTCTATAAAATATCTGAATCCGGTAGTCGCTGTAGCTCTTTCCAGTGGTCGACTTTTTCTGTGTGACAAATTGTCTGTTCAACCTTTGACAGAACTTGGAAAATCTGTTGTTATTCATTGCCTTAGTACGCGACCAGTTTCTCCGGGGTTAGTACATATTATTTTGAATTACTATTTCAAAGATACTTCCTGAAATTTATGTTTAAGCTACTATATCAATGATGTGTGTAATTATTAGGATTGTGGAGTTATGGGCTGGGGAAAGAGCCGGACAAATGACTATTTTCACTGTTAAAGAGGGTTCAGTAATTTCTCAAGAAAGCATTAATCATTACGAATCAATTCTGGAGGCAGTTGAAGTTCTTTTGATTGACACTCATGTCAACAATGAATTGATATTTTCATATGTCTATCCAGGTACTATAATGACAAAAAAAGAATTTCATTTGAATTTGAAAAAGTTAATTAAACGCAACTATTTTAACCAACAGGGAGTGTCATATATGGTTGGGACTGCAACAAAAGGGAAATGATATCAAGACTCGATGTTGGTAAACTCTTACCTGTTCGTGAAACAATGGAGGAAGATCTTAATAACAAGCCACTCCAGGTAAAAACTCGTCATATACACGAAAACTAAAATATAATGAAAAAAAACTTTTAAAAAGCATCTTAAAATTATGTTAAATGTATGTGGTAGGTGACTGTGTTACGATCCACAACTTTAGAAGTGTATGTTGGTACAAATTGGGGCTTCGTTTTCCTGGCAGACATAAAGAATCTAAGACCGATAACTTCATTCCGCCCATTTAATGAAGACGTTAGATCATTTTGGATATTTTGTGATCCGCATCTGTCAATGTTAGACAACTGTAGCGGCGTATCTATTGAATCAGACAACGATACTGCATCGGTGAATTCAAGCACTAGTGGGTCTGGTTATAAGATCACCGAAGAAAAGGAAAAAGTGGGGAAAATGGCCAAAAGAGAAGAGAGCGAGGAAATGAGAGGAAATTCACCTACACTTGGCCAAAACGATAAATCCGACAAGAATTCCAATTCCCAGCTGGTTATTGGGATTGGTAAAGGGTTCTCAAATCTTATCGAAAAAAATCTTGGCGCTGTTTCGACGGAAAAGAAACAACGGAGGAGGGCGTTTGCATTTTTGTGGCAAGTGACGGATTCTTGGGAATGAGTGATAGTTTTGTAATAGTGCTGAGATATCGAAAATATTCCTTTTATCAGATTTACCACTTTGTCAATGCATGAATGTACAGAAATACATCCGTTGTAGATTTTTCAACATGTCTGACAAACCTAATATCACATTTTTAATTCTTATAACAAGACACTGAATTACTGTCTCTAAAAATTCGTACCTACAATTACTAATTCAAGACTACTGCTTTTAACCTACTTCCCTGCACTTTACTTTTGTAACTCTGTATTTGCACTCACAGAAGATAGACATCACGTTAACTCCATAACTGGCACAAATTTTGTTTTAAAGTACAATGTAATTATAATCTGCATGGAACAAAATAATAATAATATTTATTTCTAGTATGATCATGGTTGAACCACACACGTAATTTTTAGACACCTGCAGCAACTAATCCAACCAAATGATATGTACCTATTTAGCTTAGTTATTGAATAGAAAATAATTAAAAGTAGAGTGTACTATTGCACTACCTGCGGTAATAGTAATACCGTATCATTTTGTACCTAACTCGTTAAAAGGACTAGCGACTATCTGTGTTTCGATTCTGTTTATTACCTGCACTGACTGTGTAACATGCTACCAAAGAGAGTTATTAACAAAATTGTTTTTTTGTGGCTCAATATAAATTGTGTATTAATTAATATTGCATTTATTATTCTTCGCATAGGTTAACAATGTTTTAACACTAGAATAACTAATTTTGTGCGTATTTTAGCATTAAGTAGTATTTTTAGCGCATCTATCACAAATGAACAATGGAATTATTTTATAAATGTGAAACGTGTGGTAGCTTAATAGCCTATCTACAGTCTTTAGCTAACAATTTGTAAACTAAATTAAAAATACCTAATATTATTCGGAACAAAATTACATTTTCCAACGTGTTAATCTCTCTGAAGTATTAAATGGAAATATTTAATCTATATAACGCTACAACCACTGATTTCTGTCTACTTTTATGTCCTGATCCACAATGGAATTCAGACCGGTAACAAATTCGCATTTACGATTCCGTATTCTCAGGGGATGTCTTCTGATACTTCATGGCATACACCGCTGTGCGACTTGCATATGATATAATAAGACACATAGGAAGTTTCGTTAGGGCAATTGTTTCTAGCTCTTTAATTTTTTCAACTTCAGTTTCCTGTCCAGATATGAAATTGAAGCAAAATATCAATCTGTTTTAACGGTAACAAGTAAAATAGTGAAAGATTGTAATATAAGCGATTGATTACCTCCATCCATGGTTCTTCGGAACTACATAAAATCACCATTGTTAAGAGCTGGAAGTAATGAAACAGTCCATTTATTTCTGCGGGCGGAATTATCACAGTAGATATATTGATATCTTCAAATGTTGCATAAAAAAGACAGTAACTCCGTTTGATAGCCAGACATAAGCTATTCAATATAATTTTTCTAATTTCATCGGAAGGGATGAGATTTTTGATAACATTGTGAACAAAATTGTTTCGCCCTCCTCCAAATTGTGACTAAAAGAAGTGAAAACAATTAGATTTCCATTTAGACTAGATTTAGCTAAATAAATATACAAGAAACAGTTAAAAAATGCCAAGTCTTACGATACGGGCAGAATCGAGAATGCAATCTATCACATTTTCTACAAGAGCTACAATTCCAATATCTTCCAGGGAGTAGCCGCGGTTAAGCGCAGGCTCCAAATCTTTCTGCACCATATTCGCAATTAAAGATGCGGCATTTCCAATAATAACGGAGATTTCTTCAGTTATATCGTCCCTAGATTCAACAATACTATTATTTTGGGTTATGAACATTACTTTTCAGTTAGATGATAACTTAGAGCATAGGATTGGACAAGAATTTGAAAGACAGAGTAAATTTAAACGTACATAATTATATGTGTTGAACGAATTATGTCGTGACAAAGAGAACGGATGAAGAAAGGAGCTTCCGGTCTTGGACCTTTCTCATTCATTAATGCGGTCACCATAATCGATAAGCTAGCAAAACCGATAGATTTTTTCAGGACGCTTTTGTCACCCTCAGCATTCAGTGTTGATGCCGTTACTTTATGTTTATCAACGTAGGGTTTAAGCAGTTTTTTGACAATATTTTCTTCAACAGCCTATTTGTAACCAGATGAAAATTAATAGTACCTACGTGATGGTGATAAGACATAAATTTTCTAATACTGTGACCGTAGAACCAAGATAAATTAATGCCTACTATATGTGATATAGACTTTTTACCTTTTACATAAGCTTCCAATTTACAAAATTATTTCACAAGAGCATTACATAAAATCAATACGGAATAAATGCATAGAATAGCTCAAACTTACGGTACTGATCACGTCTTTTGTCATTTTCCTGACAAATTCAATGCAATTTGACGATTCCGGAATAATGTTGAGGATGCCGATAGAGTTTTGAGCATTTTCCACATCATTGTAGTCATCTTCATCCTTGTCTTGCACACAAGTGGTCTTCTCGGAAATTTCTAAAGACTTTTGAAGATGATAGCATGAACTTGATTCTGAAGTTGCAGTATCAATTTGAGATCGCTGGCTGGTCTCAGAGTGTGAGTACTTTGTTCGTTTGGAGCAGTCGACCCACTCACATTTGTCCCCGGCAGTAAAATATTGACTTTCACTATCCGAAAGTATTGATTTATTACTGCAATTTACCCACTCACTAGCCCCGTCGCTCTTTGGTTTCGGTTTCCTAAACTCCATACTGAACTGCACTTATTACTGAAGGAATTTCAAAATAAGGACTCATCAGCTAATTTTAGATCATTCATCAAAAATGTGTATTCTAGATCACAGAAAATGAGAAAAGGGAAATACCTTGAAGAGTCTGAAAACAGCACTTACAAATTGCAATACATAAATTGACACGATTCCCGTTTGTTCCAAGACACGACTTATTTTCCTTGAAACGTCCTTGTTATCTGCTTCCTTTGTCCATTTTTACAGCAACGACCGTTCCAATCTTTGTCTCAGTAGTTAGTAGCCATTGGTCGATTTGTTAGCGCGTTATAATTCAAAATATATGATCGATTAAAAGGGCAATTATCTTATGAATATGGCATACTCTTTACATGTTTACTTGTCGCAGAACATTTTGAATCAGGCAAGAAAAACTGAACCTGTTTTAATGAAAATCACACCAATGCAATGCAATAAAATGCTGGATAAAATATCTAATTTTTCGGATAGATGCCTTTTTCTTTTAAAAAACATTAAAGTAATGAAATGTCAACATTTTTCAAAAATACATATTTTTTTTAAATAGAGCGACAATTTATCCAAAATTTTGAATTTTACAAAATGTAGATAATGTTTCTAAAATTTTATGGGCGTAATTCTCATTAAAATGTTTTCGTGCGTCTTGCCTGATTCCTGATTCTGATTAAAAAGAGTTCTACGGCAAGTTTTTAACATGGAAAGAGCAGACAATCGTTTTAATGCAAATCGGATGGTATGGGTTCTGAGTTCTGAAGCTATAGGGTACAATGTACCTTTCAAAGTTTGAGAAATAAAATCGTCATAATTCAAGTATTTCTCCATTGGTAGAAGTCTTTCCTTAGCCGGTCAATCTTTTTACCAGCCGCTTTTGTAATAAATTTTATTTGCAAATGTCAATAACTAAAAATGTTTTCAATGAAAATTCATACTCGATAAGAATCAGTCTTTTCTGATGGTCCTTTATTATTACGCATTCAATAACCACCACTTCAAGTTTCAGGAATATAGTATTTTCAATTTATTGGCACTACATTACATATTTTGGGTTTTTTAATGATCAGGAGTACTATTCGGTAAATTAGTGTCACAACCAAGAAGCTTTTTATTTATTATTACATATCATTTCATGTAGTTTTATTATTGTGATATAGGGAAGACAAGATTTTTGATGATTGAATCACTGACCTCGCCTTGGTGGCAAATACAAGTGTAAATGGAATAACATGAAGTAAATTAGCTTTGAAATATTATTATCCCTTATTACCAAAAAGAAATTATTAATGTTGCAATGCAAGGTAAAACAGGTCTGTTTTTAGACCCTTGCGTTGCTGTTTACGTGTACCCGTTATTCATTGCACATCATCATCAGTCATGTCACTTATTATTTTGTACATCCACTAAATATGAAAAATACCAACATTCTAAAGATTTTATATTAAATTTCCCGTTATTTTCCGTAACAAGAGGTGGATTTCCAAATGTGCCGGATGTTTGGGTATTTCCTTCCATCATATCAGGTCCCACCCACAATGCGTGCTGCCTAAAACATTTTTAAATTATGACGGGATTATTATAATACGCAAATGTACTACATAAATAAAAATTTATTGTGCTCCATGTCTTGCTGCTTACTCTTTTTTTCCACAATCCTTACTGCCAATTGACAGATCTTCGATGTGAGCTTTTATAAAGTTAGAATTTTGTTTAGTTGATTTGTATATCTGAAACTTTGGCTGCAATGTAAAAATGAAGGACTCCAGATTTCCATAGTAGTCCTCCGACAGGTGGATACTGTCAGAAAGTAATGCTCCATAAACCTGATTTTCACAAGATCATTTTTGATTTAATTATCGCGAATAATTTATTCCTTGTGAAATATAGAATTTCCATATTCTTCTTGTGTTTAAGAAAATTGCATAAAAATACCTTCTTGTTTTTGTCTTTTATTATCAGTAATACTGGGCCAGACAAACCTTCCATTTTGGAGTACAGTTTAGGAAGAGAATAACCATCCAAGGACGTCGAAAAACAAAGATTCCAAGGTCCCGTTCTACAATGCAAATAACAACCATAAATACCTGTTAAACCTACTGCTGATATTTACTAATATATTTCATTCCTTTTTAGGTTCATTTGAATCTACACTTTAACTTTAGAATTGGATAATTAAGAATGTTTTAAACATTCACTATGACCGCAATTATTTACTTGCTTTTCAGGTTTGTTTCGATATTCCGTATGTCATCATAATCAAGAATTTCAGAGCGTCCCATAACCAATTCCGGTTGCATAACTTCTTCAACACTTTTCCTTCGTTCGATAAGGGCATGTTTTATTTCACTTGTAGTAGTTTCAATCTGTAAATTAACTTCCCATTATTATCGTTTGTATTTCATATCCAAGAATGAGTCAAGTAAAACTTACGTAATTCGTAATTCTTCGATATTTTTTTTCCTCTGTTGAAAC
>JAAAYG020000387.1:0-24051 GCA_009936455.2 Tomocerus minor
GAAAACAGCATGATTTACAGTGAAAAAGACATTAATCCTACGTATTCTGGTTCTCTGGGATTGTTGACATCATTCTGGCCTAGTCTGGTTCTCTGGGATTCTTGACATCATACTGACGTAGTCTGGTTCTCTGGGATTGTTAGCGCTATCATAATAATGAGTTATTGTAAAAGGTCATGGGGTCATCCGATTGACCCCATTTTCTATACAGCTCATCGCTGGGACCTCAAAGACACATTTGCGAAATTTGAGTGGTGTATCTTAAACCGTTCGTGAGTTATCGTGTTGGCAGACGGACAGACAGACAGACAGACAGACACGACATTCCTATAAAGTAGCTGCCGCTACTCACGTTTAGAAATAATGTGCATACATAAAAATATCTACAAGAAAAAGATGCAAACTTTGTATCTTTTTGTAGCGGTAATTTATTGACATATAAAATATGACAAAAAAGTTGAATTTTAAGAAAAGTGGGCGGGGTAGGGGGTGGAAAGGGTTGGGTGATTTAGTCCATTTTTCTTGGTTTTCTTATTGAGAGGTCACATGACTCAATACTGAAAACAGAATTCGAAAATGTTGACTACAAATATCAAAAAAATGGGCTCAGATAGATAGATAGATACATACATACATACATACACAGACAGAACTTTAAGGGGTTCCTATATGTAGCGTACCGCTACATAATAAGCTAAAACTCGGTCACTTTAAATATTACTGATTTTTGATCTATTTTATTCCTGGAGTATGGATCCCAACAAAATGCTCGGCTCCAGTCACCGTTTGAGATTATATAGATTTTTATGACAACCTAAAAATCTTATAATCAATCATGTTAGTTAGGTAACAATAGAACGGTCCTTTAGGTTTGTGTAACTTCATTTCTTGAAGAGTTTTTTCTGGAGGTTTACACCCAAAAGCAACTAAAGAATCACAGTTCGAAAACAGATAGGCAAATTATAACTGTCGAGTTGTCAGGTTTCATTTTATTAACAAATTAACAAACATTGCTATAATTGCATAAAACAGAAATGTATGTTATATATACCTTAATCACTGTTCTATTCATAATTACACAAGAAGTAGAATACTGAGCGCATTCTATCAATTTTCTGAATTATGAACGTAGCTACTCCTTTAATGTATTTAGTATTAAAGGGGAATATGAATTGTACAGTTGACAGCACTTTTACTATACGATGTCTTTCCATATTACTATAATCTTTTGACTCGAGAGCTGAATCACAGGAAGTTGTACCATCTCCAGTGCCATTAAAATTGTCTGAAGTGGTGTCATTGACATATATATTGTCTTCAATGTTTAAATATTTGCAGGAAGTTTCCCAAAGTCTGCTTTGTGTTACTAAATGATATGTCTGTGGATTTGCTTCAATAATTTCACTATTGCACAGAAATATTCCTCCCTTTTGCTCCACATGTGCTGAAAGTGATGCGTAGGCAATTGTATCAGCTCCTTGTTCAGGTTTCTAAAAAGAAGACAAAAGATACAAAATATTATTATTAATACAAATTGCACTCGTTAAATTCATTTTTAGCTAAAATATACAATGCACGCATGCACAAATAAAAATATTTTAAATACCAAGAACAGAATTTTTTTAACTCGGTTAAAGCGTTGTGTCCATCGCCATTCGTTCCAAAAATCTGTCTCAACTATTCCCGGGTGTACAGAGTAGCATCGTACAAAACTTCCTTCTGCTTGTAATCGTGCGTCCAAAAAATTACTAAACGCTACTTGCAAAAACTTCGAATCCATATACGCTTTATGGTTAGAGTAGAATTTGCTGCAAAGAAAATTGTCAGAATTTAGCTTTGTCCTGGTTTTATGAACTTTCAAAATACATTGAAAGACAAAGTTTTAGTATGGAGTACATGAAGAATCGTTAATACTAAAGCGTTAGGTATATACTTATATTTGGTATTTAATGGGATGAGGTGTTACCTCATTTGTAAATCTGAAAAGTTAGGACTAGCTCCATAGTGGACAGTAGAGGATACGTTGACAATTCGGCTGAATTTGTCAGAAGAACCACTATTTCTCAGTCTGGGAAGAAGGAGATGAGTCAGTAAATAGTGAGACAAATAGTTTACTTGAAAATGTTGTTCGAAACCGTCCACAGTAATGGCATACATATTTGTCATGATACCAGCTAAATGAAACAAGCGCATCATTAAGAATCATAAATATTATAAGTAAATAATTAATTGACATTCCTTGCTTCATAGAAAAAATTAGCTTAGGAATATAACCAAGAGTAATATTAGATTAGCCCATAATATATTAATTTTCTATTCTGATGAATACTAGTGAGTAATTCAAATGCAATGACATCTAAAAGTAGTGAACAGAGTAGTAGAGTAACAAAGAAGTTGAGGAAACTTAAACATGCCTTTAGTTGTGTTTGTTAAGTTTTAATAGCATGCGTATCAAGATATCAAGATATCTCTCATGCAATATTGTCGTCATGATTAACGAATTTGTTATCTTAAAGCAAATAACGGCTATAACGGGCATAACATTTTTAACACCCGGTTACTTGAGTTCACCCCTTATGTCTTTAGAGTACTGAGTTTATTTAAACAGTGCAAAAATACTGGTACGTACACTAGTACCCATATACATCACCAGCAGGAGCAGGCCTTAAAAAGCTAAATCAAGGAAACTGTAAAGCAAAATAATAATGTTTGCATAAACTAGATCA
This sequence comes from Tomocerus minor, assembly GCA_009936455.2. NCBI lineage: Eukaryota > Metazoa > Arthropoda > Collembola > Entomobryomorpha > Tomoceridae > Tomocerus > Tomocerus minor. The sequence goes on from JAAAYG020000387.1 coordinate 2,727, forward strand.
AGGCTATCAAAGATATCTTACCATTATTAATTAAAATATTTACTGAACTGTTTCGATTCAGTAGTTTAAAAGCAAATTCTTTTACGGTGGTTAAAGACATGAGATCTAAATATAACGCTTCTGCCGTTCCTGTTGTAATTCCCTTCTGTCTAATTTTCTTCACTACTTCATTGCCGGCAGTTACGTCCCGGCACCCTGAAAATGAAACCATATTATATTAAAATTTGAAAGCAATGTTTTAGATGTACTTCTAGTGATTGGCCACTTACCAATGATGACATGCATATGACTTTGCAATAATTTCTTAACAACTTCTGCTCCAATACCCCCAGTCCCTCCTGTGATAACAACGACATTTCCATCCTTCTTGGAGTTTCCTTAAAAATTACAATATTTAGTGAAATTCAATATAATGCTATTGCTCCCAAAGGTATGTTAAATGCTCACAGTTTAAAAACACTTTCCACACAGCTTATAAAAAGGTTATACAAAGGCAGGATTTGAAATTCAATAGCACAATGTTAACAACCATGATCTTTACCACTTCATGTCTGATAACATTACCAAAATTGAATATAATATTATAGCTACTACCATGCATGGAAGGTGTTCAAGATTAGTTATCGCATTGTGGAAAACGTCTAATAAAATGTTATAATAGGATTTTATGCTAAAAGAATTGATATGTACTTCTCCAATCAAATCTTCTATGAGATTCCGAAAACTCTTTAAAAAATGTCCGAATTGTGTAGTAGTGGGCTGAAATAACCCACCACAGTCTAATTATAATGGAAAAGATACCGTGGCCCCCAGGAGTGTCTATTTCAAACTTTAACATTCTATTCATGTTATTAAACTGGTAACAACCTAACAACGCAGTGGATTTAGTAGTTTCACTGTGTACGACATTTGTAGTTTTTTGAAAACCCCAATTGCAGAAAAATGAATAATTGTTAAGCTGCACTTTTGATGATTCACCAGCACGGAAAAATTAACACAGTGGAAAAGAAGGAAAGTGTAATAGGTCGGATATTGTGTTTTTGGTTGGGGTAGGAGTCTTCCTGATCTAAGTGATCTATAAAGTTCACAATTAGTCAGAAGAAACTATATCGCTACAGCTTTTTTAAACTGCAGTTGAAATATTTTTCTCAGCTTTATAGCGAGTGTGGAAACATAAGCAATTTAATTCACATCAATATCTACTTATGTGTATGGTCACAATGGTCAGGGAGTATGATGCACATGACCTTCACTTCAGAGATGGGCATTTTGGGGTAATGAAAACTGTCCCTTAGCCTTACTACGTGGTAGAAGAGAGGACAGTAGAGAGTTCGTTGATCTGGTTGATCTCTCCTGTTTTATATTTAGAATCAATGGCAAAAAACTTATTTTCAGAGCGTTAGCACTCGTAAAATAATAGGCCAGTTAAGTTCAACGGAGATAAATAAGTCTCACTTAGTTAGACTCTTCTTGACAGTAATATTGCCGAAGAGGAGCCCTGAGCTCACCTCTACCTTATGAACAAGCATGTATGTGAATGTGAGTGAGAATTGTAGATAGGCGTTACGTGTACGTAATTTCACTCACTTTATGTAAAGTTGTTTGCACTGGAATATTCATCTTGGGTACCTACCTATCTATCTAGACTTAGACTAGTTGTTTGTTTCAGGAATAGAGAACCAATTCTATATATACTACGCAAATATGCAAAACAAGACTAGTTACTCTTGTTCCAGTCTTTCAACAAGAATAATACACAGAACAAACCAAAGGCTTATTTTGGTGGAGATAAGAAAGCACTACTGCAGAGGCAGAGCAGTACGTAACTATGTACAAAATAAAAGATAGAGCTCACTTGATAAGGATACTACTACGTAAGAAACATGGCAATTATATATCTACCACTTCTTGAACACTACAATTTTACGCTTGTATATATGCCTATATTAGTAATGCATATAATATACCAATTTCTTTTATACTCAAGGCTTTGCATTCCTTGGGGCGTTTTAGATGAAACTAGTTTCTCATTCCATTTTGCAGACAACCAAAAGATCATTATATCCTTTTTATTCCATTCCAAGATATTTTCCATGTAAATATGCAGTGCCAATGCCTACAAATGCTAACCATTTCTTTGCATGAAAACGCGACAGATTATATCTATCATGAACAAATTCGAATTGACGTCTTTAGGTTACAGGTGTGTGCGTCACGTATTTTTATGTAGCAAGTAGTAAACTCAGTCACTCCAATGCAGAAGCTCATTATAAATTGTTACCGGTATGATGGATTCTCTATATTTCTAGAGAAAAATTGGAATCCCCAGTCAATGTAATGGAGTCACTGGACTTAGATAGAGTTATACTAGGTTACTTTCAAAATTAATGCTTTTAAATAGATGTAACTTTCTTATGGTCATTTGTAATCATCTTCGTATTTCACTGACAGGAAGGTAAATTTAAGTTAAGGTTTATGTACCCTTGAACTTGTTTTCGCACGTACATTTTCCTGTGGAGATGATCCCGGAAGAAAAATCGAAACATTGAGACATAGAATGCTGACTTAATTTGACTAACCTAACTTTTCCAACCGCGAAAATATCATTGTGCAATATTGAAATTAACTACTCACTTAGTTATAGCATTTTCCTTATTGATATCTGTGTACGTGGCTGGAGAACAAAGAGAGACGATGATCATAATAATGCTAATGGATTATGGCTACCTGGCTACTCTACACTACTGTATGACTACAGTGTGCTGGGCAGTGACTCCGTGTTTGATATGATTTATTTATATATTAGTGTATTACTACTTAACTAGTTATATATTATATATATATGTATAGTTTTTGTGTATCTTTACCTAGGAAGATAGATTATTATAGTAAGCCTATCATTATTTTTGTGGATATAAATTATTAAATTGGATTCTGTCTGTCTGTCTGCAATGCAATAAAATCAAGAGTTATAATATATTGTACTGCTTTTCCCAATCTGCCTTACCTAAAACTTTCTTCTATTGTTTTGGTTGTATGGAAATTACAGTTTTGGTTGTATTTCTGTTTTGTAGTATATTAATATTGCAAAATAATATTTCTACTCTATTACAAAGATTTGACATTTTCACTAGTAACACTAGCTGAGTGTACAACCTGTAAGTTTTGAAAATCAAAGTAAGAAAGGCATATGTATGAAGATTACTTATGGATATATGGATTACTTAATTAATATTCATGTAATCGTTTCTCACTAACTTACGGAGGAGTAATAATAGGGAATTTAATTGACTCCCATTACATGGCTGTAATAAGGTCGTACAGTCACACGTATATTATTTACTCATATTAAATATTAGTGACATATGACGATAGTTCGAATTTCAAGCTTCGATTTAGGAATAACTGTACTAATTTGGTGGCACATTACCTGTGTTAACTTTTACTATATGTATTTAATATACATCAATACTGAAATAAAATGGAGATTGCATAACTCTTGAAGCTTTAATTTCGTCACCTTTGTCTTAATTATCATTCTGAAATTAACTATTAAACAATTAAGCACATATTACTACATGGAAAGGTTAAATCTTAGAAATCTCATATATCTCATGACCACAATCACTGGTATTGGTCATCAGTTAGTTATACTCAAACCACGGCATTTAACACACCCTGTCTATTGGGGCTAAATATTTTATTTTCTTTTAAATACCCGTATTTGAAGTATGTTCAGTGCTGAAGTAGCCACCAAAAAGTAGTTTCCATTTCCACCATATTTTAATTTAAAATAGAATCTTAAGCTACTCAGTTAATTAATTTTTAAACCCATTCACATAATAATCGGATATGCACTCAACCGTAACTGTCCTCTTCATGTCAACGAAATTCTGTATTGTATTTATGTACGTGTTTCTTTTTAACTTCAATTTTACATCTGGAGATACCGAAACTGTCAAAACTGTTACATTACAGGACAATCAAATTTACACGTTTAGAAATAAACATGACTCAGGGGTAAGTCAGAGAAACCGTTCTACAAAGTGTAGTTAGTACTGTTTTGTAATTTCAATGGCCAGATTTAAAGGATACACTGTTATGTGTATATGTGTTGCATTTTTCTTGTAGACACAATTTGTATATATCAAAGCGATAGTTACAAAAATTGTAATTGCTGACAAGAATATCATGAAACGGGTATTGACAAGTGTTTTTGCCGAAAGTAAAATGAATTTGTGCAATGACCTCCATATCAAATGTTTGTCATACGGATGCAGCAGGCAGTTTAAGGGTCAAGCCAACTATGGACTTGTTGCCAGACCCATTGACTCTTGAATGCTCATTAGATTTAATAATTATGATAAAGATTCATGTTTTTGGCCAAGTCAGCCATTTAGGTTACTGGCACTTGTGTCTTGTCTAAGTTGCTAAATTATTTTTGGGGGTTGCTGCATATATATGTAGTCTGCTCGTTCTTAGTAAATGTTTTGCTGTGTCTTACCTCAACAAAAGGATTAGATAAACATTCTTATTTTATTAATTATAGGTTCTGACAGCAATTAACATCAAGGGACCCCTTCCTCCTATTGTAACCGATAAATGGCGAGACGCTGCTACCCAAAAATGGAGAGTCACTAGTTCCTGTTCGTACTTATTCTTTATCTATACATTTATAATTAGTTTATCATCCTGAATTGGGAGCTAGCCTGTTTACTAGCATCATCCTATATTTACGGCCTATGCATGATAATAGCCTTTCGAATCTTTTGAACTTGCAATTGATTACAAATTGCAGGAAGACTAGCCATCGATCATTTTCAACTAAATCGTTTAATACGGCTAATATATTATAGCTCAACTCAGTAATGAATACTGAATATACTAATGATTAGTAATGATCTAGTGATTCAATGTCCAATACACACGAGTGTATCTTGAAAGAAATTCACCATGCCCCAATTAGGATTTGGTGACTCTGTGGCAAACACAGCACAACAGTTAGTAATAGTAATTAGTGTTTATGTACCACAGAAACTCAGAGACTCGTGCATACTCAAAGATGTTACGTTATCATTATGATTATCATTTGTATGTAGAATACGAAACTTCCAAGAAAATTTTAGTAAAGTAAAACGTGGATTTTTAAATATTAATACAATCTATGCAAACAGAAAATTAATTGGCATAGTATGTTGATTGTGTATATAATAGTACCTATAATATTTTAATTGCCTGTTATGAGCATATTTTTTTATTTATTTTTGCAACAGTTTTTCATGATGGTTATCAATTAAGACCCACATCTAATGAGAAAAAAATTGTGTTTCTGGATGTAAACAAGAGTGTCATTTTTCAAGATGTAAGTCAAACCGATACAATACATTGCATATAATTAATTTCTTGTCAAGCCCTAATACTCATTTCCTGCATATTATTCCAACTATCCTATATGTGGTAGTGTAACTGTAATCTCATAATAGTTATGTTTTTTGGGACTACAGTTTCCAGCTTTCATTGGTTTCAACAGTAATGAATATTGGAGAACCAGTTATGTTGGCCATGGGTTTCATCAGTTGAAGAACCTGAACACAGACCAGTGTTTGCAATCTATGGGGTATAGCGATTTCGAAAATACTACAATTTCAGATTTTCACTATGTTAAGTAGCAATTTGATATATGGCAGGCAGCCCAATTAAGATCTGCACTTTGATTGAACAGTAACTGAGATGAGAAAAATAAATATAAAAATCTTTCCTTTACATAAATCCAGTAGTGCCGAAAATGTTTGCTACAACCGGCATTAATACCATATAATAGGACACACGTCAGTACAACACACGTAGTACGCTAATTTAATGCTACCGATATTTTCTATTTTGTGTTTCAGAGCCGGTAAACGAGTAGGGGTCTCATTATGTACCAATACTCCTAAGCAGCAGTGGCAAATGGATGCCATATAAAAGGAACGATTTCTCCCAGAACTTGTGGATTATGTGTTGTCTTTATTAACAGCAAAAAAGATATGACAAATTCCGAAAACAATTCCGAGATACGAGACTACAGTATAGGACCAGAACCCGTCGTTAAATTTAATTAAAAAAGGGTCACTAAATTAATTGAAGACTTATACGTATGAAACGAAAGCAATTGTAGTGTTGACATTTAAATTCATTGTCCCTTTCCATAGCTAAAGTTATCAAAATGTATTTAGGTACGAAAATACCAACAATGTAATCGTAAATGTATGTCTTTTTTATAGTATTAGAATCTCATTCACACAATAGTAACTTTCAGACAGCCATTAGATATATTTATAATTATATTTAATGTTAACTGTTTATAGAGCCTAAAAGCATCATAAAATAAATTGTAATACAATGAATCCATAGTAAATTACTCTTTCAGATTAACACTACAAATCATTGGATTATAATATAGAATTCAGAATAGCCACAGGTGTAGAGAGGAAAACTAATCCTAAGTTCTTTTAAGTACAGATATGTGGTTTACCCTACTATTACAATAATTCTGCAGCCATAAATGAATATATGAACTTACCATCACAAAACAAAAGAAAATGATTGAGAAAGGGTCAAAAATAAAACATCTATTCTGTAGTTTAAGTAGGTAGTAAAGTAATTAATGCAATACATAAATGTTCCCCCTCTTAAAATCACTTCAGCAAGATACAATATATTATTATTAATGTAAATATTTTGTCTTATAGTGTATGGGTAGGTATTTCAAGTAGCAGGTAGGTATTTCATTGACATTGAAGTAATAACTGTACTTCGTCGCATGTAATGTATGCGTCTTCGTCGTATCTTGTAAATAGGGGTGTCCATATGCAACATTATATATAAATCTCTTATATCTTTTCAAAATTACATATTTTTCTATAATTTTCAATTTTTTTCTACTTACATAAAACGTAACTACTACGTTAGTATAATTTTCAACTCTGAACTATAACTAAAAATATACAACAGAACAGCGACGGGCACATTCTTTTCATTGCGTTTGTTGTTGTTGCTTTATAAGCTCCTCCCATCGATTAATTAAAGCTGACTGGCGACGACGTACAGTTGGCTTTCCAAATCCAGGAGTTTTATTAGCAGAAATGCTCACATTTCCAACACTGATGTCGTCCGAGGCTAATTTTCTGTCCCGAAGGAAAACATTTCCATTGAGTGACTTCGTTTTGTTTGGTTCATCTTCAGGCTCATCTTCTCCACTGCTATTGTTTGCTGCTCTTGAAGACAAATCTGGGGTGGATTTCCATTTAGCCCGAAGTTGAGACAGTTCTGCAAATAAAATCAAACGATTGTATCTAAAATATTGTAGCATTCATTTATCTAGTTAGTTGATAGCTAACGTAATCAGCAATAAATGTTGTTCGCAACTACGAGGAAGCATTATCGCTAACATGTTAAGTCTCCATTAACCAATAAAATGACGCTTTTTACCTTTTTCCCTTTGCATCATCTCTTTCAGTTCCAACTCAATCTTATCCTGAGCGCGAATATATTTCCGTCTTGGTTTCTCTTCCTGTACATCGTCAAAACTAGAACTTCTTTCCTTATCTTCTTTGACCTCAACAGCTTTCACTTGCTCAACTTTTGGTTCTTTAGCTGATTCTGTAGATGGTGATGGTGGCACTTCAAAACGTTTGCCAATGCTGAATTTAAAACTAGATTTGAGAAGATAGCGCTCGATAGAATTAAAACTTGGTCTAGACAATGGTGTGGTAGGAGTCAAAGGAGTCTTAGGTTCGGATCCTTCTGAAGAGGAAGCTTCAAAACTATTTCTTTTGGTAACAGGGGGAAGGGATGTAAATGCCCCAACCGACGGCCCCGAAAAACTCGGCATAGGTTTGTCCTCTGGCTTGATTATAGCGAGTTTTCCAAAAGGACGTTTTCCTTGTGATGGTAGAATATTTCTGTGTTCGTCATTTTTTTCTGTATTTACGCCATTAGTCTCTGTTGTGGTTTCTTTAGAATCATTTTCGAAAACTTCGTTCTTTTCAGATGAACTATCTTCATCTACAGACTAAAAATACATGACATTAATTAGATTAGAAGTGCTTGTAACTTCAGATAAACTAATCTAACCTAATTTAGTTTAGATTTTTATTTGACAATTTTTCCAACCTCTCCCAAGCTGATGCTCTTTAGCCGTCCTTCACGATACAGTTCCTTTTCCCTCATTAAATTTTCTTCAATTTCACGGCGAAGTCTCGCAGTGGCCAATTCGTACTGAACATCTTTGTTTGCAGCAGTAGCAGACGCATCACCTTCATTGTCTTTCATGATGAATGAATTCCTGCTCACTTTACGAGGAGTTGACTGGTGAATGACAGAGATTGTTTCCTGGGCTGAAATGGCCTTAGAATTAGCATTATCAACGAAATCTTTTTCTTTGTCTGCAGAAGTCGGAGACGCATCAATTGAAGAAACGCTCTTTAGCTTTCGGAATTCCTCCTCACGCTGTCGGCTTAAACGGATCTCACGTTCGATCGGTGTTTCTTGTGTTGCTCTACATAAAACATGTCAAATTACAATATAAAAGCATACAATCATTAATCCGTTAATTCAATCAACCTTAATTTTTAAATCCTTTAGCTCAGTGAAACACAAAGCCATCATTAGTCAAGCAGGCGGACTCCTAAAAAGCTCTTTACATATGAGAACTGTAGTAACCTATAACTTTAATAATTATTCTACCGTTTTTACTAATCTTCTGAAATGGAGACCCTATTACGCTATTCTTTTCACATCTACAAAACTTTATAGAACATTTATAGAATGCACTTCCTCAGTTTAATGGGCGTATTGCTCTACATCTATTTACAAGTGCACAATAAAATAATTAGCAATGAATGAAAACCATACTCGATAGTTTAACTTGCATTGAATGCCCTCGCCCTCTCGTCTCGTCTGCTAATAATTGATGTCATTCAAAGCAGAAAAGATCCTGACTCATGCAGATAAATAACCTGCTAATTGCCCGACCTCCTTTTTACGACACACTGAGAAATCAAATTGCATAGGCAGAAGTAGTTAAACAGTTTTACTATTAAATACTTGTTTTTCGAATTTTTACAGATGTAATTGTATCTGATATTAATAGTGCCTTTCTATTCCCATGCACTGACAAACCACTATTTGCACGCAAAAGAACAATATCTTCTTACCTCCCAACAACAATGTAAACAAAGACATTGTATATTGCACTGAATGATGCATATAATAATTAATATAAATGCCTACTTAATTTTGTGCTCGTTGAAATAAAATGTTATTCTCCCTCTTCAGGTATTGATCAAATACGCTAATATAATATCTAAACAAAAGAATGGCAAACTGAAGAAGTTGTGCTAAAGAATTAGATGGCCTTGCTTGGCTAAACAATAAGTTGTTTAGTTTAGTAGTTACTAATGCCAGTTCGTTGATACAAAGTAATGCTCTATACACAAATCTTTCTTAAAATTCCTCAGCAATTGACAAACAACTATTTAGCACCGGAAATAACTTAACTATACCTATATTGTTCTATACTTGTTAAGAAAAGCAGCAATATAAACTCTAGAATAAATCTACTGCAGAGAGAATTATTACCGTCTTCGTGAATTCTATTGAATTCGATTAAATGTAATTGATTAATGAAGACAAGGCACAAAAGCTCACGCTATCTTATCTCAGTAAATATGAACTACTCCTACATTTGCAACAACTCCTGTTGCAATGCAATTCAAGCCTTGTTACTAACAACTATGAATTCATTACTTTTAATACAAGTACCTATAATGGAACCATATGGAACTCATAATCCATACTAACAGCAGTATTATAACATTCCATTTTCATTGTTTTATCCAGAAGAAAAACTCCTCTTTTCTCCACCCATCATAAATAAACAGCAAGGGACATGACACAAGCGTAATGAACAAATATTGAAATAAAAATGTTGGTTTACATTTGTGCAAAGATTTGCTTTGTAACTACAAATGTGTATCTGCTTCAGAAGTTCAGAGTTCAGGTAAACATTTAAACTAGAGATAGACTGAGAGTGAGTTAGTTTACACAAATGAGGCAAACACAGAAGACAAACAAGAAACAAGGAAGGTTATGTAGCATTTTTAAGTTAGGATTTACTTAGAATTTAGAAATAAGTGATAAAATGTGCTTACGACATTTGAAAGCTTTTGAGTTCCTCTTCGACCAAAGGTCGCACTTTCCCAACAACTTGTTTACGAGCCTCATCTTCAAGGGCAGGTGTGGGTGAAGCCTTTATTGGGGATTTGTTGGATTCCTCCCTTTCAGGTCCAGCAGTTCCATTTAGATCTGGTTCCTGCTCTGAATTTGGTGTGTGGCTATCGCCCCTGAATACACTGGCAGGCGTAACGTTTCCAGATGAGTTGCTTGTCCCAGTGTAGGATTCAAAATCGATGGCTGAATCACTGTTATAATCATCTTCTGAATTTCCTCCGGAGAGTTCCTCTTGTTCTCCATCTTGTTGTCCCTCATCTTCCGCATCAGCTTCGTCCTCGTTCCCTCCTCCCCTGACGTTGTTCTTCAGTTCAATTTCTCGCATATGCAAATCGGAAATTTCTGAATTAATCAAATCCAAGACGGTGGCTGCCTTTTGCTGCAATTCTTCAGGGGGAATAGACTGCTGAGATTGGGCAAAAGTAGCCGCTCTATAATGCGCTTTGATTGCAGGTTTCTTTGTCTCTTTGCCGTTATAGTTTAGAACTACTCCGTGATCCGGGGAAATGGAAGTCATTATCGAGTCGGAAGTTTCTTCGCCTTTGCTGTATCCATTGAGTGATTCCACGGCCGACGGCTCGTTGCTGTTTTCCACATCAATTTCATAACTACCGTCATCAGTCAAGTTAGCCACTTGGAAAGATTCAAAACCGCCATCCTCTTCCGTATCATCAAAATATTTTGAGTCTTGCCGACTGAGAGAACCACTGCTATTGCTCAGGAACCGATTGTTGTTACTCAAACTCATGCTGTTCATCGTTAAATCACTCGTGCTCCCGGCTCGCATACGCTTCTCCCAATAAAACTTTGTCGCTTCTTTATTCTCGATTATCGAGTCGGAATCTATTTCCCCTGAAAATATCAAACACAATTTTTATATTAATTATTCAATCACCAAAATTAAGAAGTATGAGACGAAGACGAAAGATATAATATAACCACCCTAAAGTATTCGAACGAATTACGGACTATTTCTAAATATTAGTTAAGATATTTCTAGTACTTTTAAATGCTTTCCGCAACGTAGTATCGTAGATAATACATGTAATTCAATTAACAAAGATTCGTGGTAGTAAATTATTGTGAAAGGGTGTAAGTAATGAAAATTACAATGTATATTATACTAATAAACTAATAATACAGTGGAGAGAAAACCATGAAAATTCAAATGGTGTATCACGTACAACAACAATGATTGTATTGAATTATAAGCAAGAAGGTGTCGAAAAAAGTTTGCCAATTAGTTAAAGTTTTCACTCGATTAGGCAGGCAAAGGCATACGAAAGTATAAAACTTATTTATGACTTTACGGCTGGCTTTTCGTTGTAAGTATATAAATATGTATTAGTGAATTATCTGCCTGGTTGCAGATTACTTGGTTTGATTTTAAAGTATTGATTTGCCATGCTACAATTGCGGCACCACAATGAATAGCCGTTTATAATGAATCAGAGTGGAAATTCTGCAAGCTTGTCTAATTATGATTTACATTATTACAGTAAAATTCAGGTATAAAGAATATTACATGCACAAGTCAGGTACAGTAGGCACTTTACTCATTTACACAATAAACGAAACAATAGTTTATCAAAGACAACAAAGTAAAAAGAGAAAAAGAGCCGTTTGCAGTTGCTTGCATGTAGCTGTTTAGAGAATTTTCGTGATAATTGCTCTCGCCAGTGCGGAGCAAATGATAACTCCACAACAGTCCACTACCACACCTACCTAACAGTGTTAACGTGCTTTAATGATTCTATTTTATCACCAAAGAGTGAATCGAGATTCAGGTCCCAGTTCAAAGATTTCAGGACCATAAATAGAACAGGTGTTGTATTGAGCTGTTTACTACGAAACATGCTGGGTTTTCAAAACCAAAAAACTTTTGCTAGCACAATTGGTACCTTGTATAAATGTTAAAGAACCAATTACTCAATATTCCAAGAAATTAGTGCAAGTGCACTGTGCGAGTTTTGCGAGAGATAAATAAGAGATATCAATCAGGCTATGCGCACAAGTTTTATTCGTATTGTTGTTTCTTACGCAATAATGTAGAACAACAATTACTTTTTTGCTATATAAAAATATAAAATCTATTTCTGGGTGTTCCATTCAATGTTCATTGTATGTTTGAAAAGAACGAAAATACAATTTTCTCATTTGAAACTCCATGTTGTGTGAAAGAGGTACGTAGAGGTACTACGTAGTACTAATAGATTCCGTAAAGATCATCATAATAATGTTTGCAAAATCATTAAAAGTCTGATGTAAGATTGTGTGCTCTATAACTAAATGGGTACAACTTACTAAATTTCTTTATGTGCAACATTTGGTATAAAACTACAATAATAATTGGAGGATGAGTTAAGATATGATATAACAATGTATACAAGTAATAATATTCATAACCATAAACCATAATATTGGTAGCAACAGGCTAATCCTGATTCTTGGGTTAATCTTACATTAAATGAGGGGTTAATCATTAGTACTAATCTGCTAATAACTACAAACTGTCTGTAAACTGCTCATTATCAGAGAACTGAGGTGATAAAAGAATGTTGCTTGCTAGTCTAAATATTTTTGTAGATTTCGTGTTAACTTACGTATGATAGGAAAATCGAATTAAGCCAAATCCAGATTCACCCAACAACCTAAATCTCAATGATTGGTAGTCCGAGACACTTGAAATTACTTAAGAACTGTGCAAAAAACAGTCTACAGCCCTGGCCCTGTTAGTGTGCTAAAGTGAGACTGATAACTGAAATATTTTTCACCAGCTTCAGAGGGGGTTAATAAAAATTATATTTTCTGATTGCAGGATATAACTAGTTATGTGCTATGTCTATCAGTGACAGCAGCAGGGACTCGTTGTAGAGAGGAGAGTGCAATAAAATAGAATGACAATCTAAATGGAGTTGATAAAAAGACATGACACATCGACACAGTGAGATATTAATACTGTGAGGTAATCTCAAAAAGGCAATTCATAATTTGCGAGATAAATGCATATTATTGTAATTTCCGTAAAGGTATCTATCAGGATTTTATCTGTACTGTAGCAAGGTGGTACACTTAAAAATTGTGATTAGGATTGCAAAAGCTACACAGGGTGAGTATGGATATAAGCAGAGAAGGTTAAGTTAGCATAAAAATCGAGATAGAAGAAATAAAAGGCAAAACACAGAGTAAGAGTAATGAATACCTGGCATATTTATCCAATTATGATGAGACGGCCTTTTTGTTTCTTTTTCTATGGTTATTCTCGTTTATTAGTGGAAGCCAGAAGCTGCTCCCTTGCAATTAAAGCCAGTAGGAAGGTATAATAATTATTAAACCACTAATAAAAATTAATTTGAGTTTTAGAAGAGAGGAGAGCCGCTCCCGTGTTAATTTCTACTGATGATGATGCATTATAGTTTTAGGACAATGAAAATTAACGACAGAACAACGATACACTACTTAATACATTAACAACGTATACACACTACTTCTAGATAAAAATACGACAAACATCAAAAAAACTACAGTTTATCCAAGGTTTCAAGTTTCAATGAAGCTGTCAAAAGTTATGACTATTACGTTCAGTTGAATCTGTGAGGTGATGATGATGGTAAAACTTTTTATCAACGAGACGACGAAAGACCTCTTCTGTGTATAACTTTTATCACTTTTTATGAGTGTGTCTCCTCCGTCTAGTACAGTCCACTCAGGTGTAGAATGCTTACAGTCAGCAATCCAAAACAAACAACAGGAGATAACTGTTTGAGATAAAGTTCTCTATCAATCACACACATCCAAATCCAACAAATTTGAGGAGAAAATGAGATTTGCAATGCAAATCACAATGAATGTGTAAATATATAGATAGACACTACACTACTGACGTAGGATTAAAGAAATGCCAAAGTCCAGTGTGTAGTCCTTGTGAATTTCTATCTTTATCTAATGAGGAGCAAGATAGATGAGACGCGAACAATAATAAAAAAAACTGCATATATGTAACTACAAGTAAAAATACATGTACTTGAGTTTTTTATGTATATGAGTCGAATCATTCACTTTTTGGCAAGTTACATTCAACTTGTAAGTTTCTATGAATGAGATTGATCTGATGAGACAAAATCAAGTTGAGACTTTTCAATGTTGCTGTTGCTTTAGTTTGATTGAACTGAAGGAAGAGTAACTTTGTGTACGCACATCAGCAACAATAAGGTGATCTGACAATCTGTGAGCTGAGCAAACACCACAACACAACTTTCCACAAACACCGCAAAAGAGCAATAAAATATAAATCTGTTGAGAGTGGCTACGAGGGCTCATAGGATCAGATCACTCACCAGATCAAAGGTACACTCTAATATAAATGCTATAGGTACACATAAATACAATAGAATTTACATTACAGGTGTTCCCCACACATTTAGCAATAAAAAATATAGAGATACATGGCTCAAGTTAGAAAAAATAATTACCATCTGCAGAAAAATATACGCGTCTGATCTGATCTTACTCTTTCTATGTAAGTAGCTACGGATATGCCTATTTATAAATGTAAAGGTTTAGCATTTTTGTTGATGCAGCCAAGCTCAGCTCATAGATATAAGATACTTTTTTTTAATAATACGGAATAATCTACCTGTAAAGTGTATAGATCGATAAAATATTGTACTCTGTATCACTATCACTTGAAATCATGTAGCAAATGCCTAACAATACAATAAAAAAACACGAGCATGCACTGTTACATGTAATTTGAAACTATAGACATGTAGCTATATGTAATATAAGTTGGATGTACATGTAAGTAGATTTATATGTAAGTCCTGGCCAGCTAGCTAATCTTATCAATGTGAGCTTATGAGCTGAAATGAATTTGAGCTATGCCAAGGTAATCATAAGCTCTCTCTCCTTTTCTTCTTTCTCTAATAATTGCTAATAATGTAATATGGTGTAGTTAAAGCTAGATTTTGCTCTGCTGCGTGTATCTCTGGATGGAGTACCTAAAGAACTGAACTCATCAACTGACGTTTACGCCTGGCCTGACTGATTGTTTTCTGTGTAAGTATGCTGCATGAGTGGGATACAAGTAGAAATGCCTTATTTCTGTATTTATGCTATTGCTCTTTGTAATCTAATGCAACTAATAGTTTAAGTAACGTGAAATGTAATGTAATAATAATAGTGTTGTTGGAGATGGATGGAATTATTAGAAGAACTGCAACTCACAAATGTAAAACAAGAGAGGAGAAGACAAGTTTACTTTAACTTAATAACTCACCTTTTACTTGTCTCTCTTATAATAAGCTTTGGCTCTTTCTGTGGCAGCCGCCCGAAACCAACTGAGCTCCCTTTAGTTAAACACTTTTAACACCATCCGTTCATTCATTCCATAGAGAACAGTCTTAGCCTAAGGTACATTTTATTCCATAAGAGAAAAAGGAGTAAATCAAGGCAAATAGCATAGTCTGAGTACGATAGCCTGTCTTGTCTTTTCTTGCCACGGCACACGGCCTGTTCACTTCACTTGACAGAATCCAATGCCTTTGCCTGCGGTGTACAACATCCTAAGACATCAACATAGGATAAGTAGGCTCTGTGTTAACTTAGCACTGAAACAGTTTGCTTTACTTTTCTACATATACATACGTTTACGGATATAATCTCTCTTTATACCTGTCGCTCTGTCAAGCCCAAGAGAAACAGCGAGCGGCTTTTGCCATTTCTTTCATTACTCGACGAGAGTCTCACTCAGCTAATCTCCTCTACGCTTTGTCTCACCAGAGACACATACGAACCATAATAATCAGTTGCTTTTTAGGTACCATAGAAGTTACCCCTATTAAATAAGCTACTACAATATATAATAGCAATATAAACGCTCTTATATCTTTGCAATGCTCTTTTAAAACCATAACATTGAATTATTACGATTTTTCTTTGAAAATATGCACAACTGTTTGATTTCTGCCACTATTAATGCAATGTGTACTTACGTTACAGAGGATTAAGCTGTCTAAAATGTTCACACATGCACATTACGTCAATTTTTTACGTAAAGTACAGTTGAATTTAATATTTAGCCACACTAAATAGGTATCTATGTCCTTATGCTGAGTTTGGATGTAACAGATAGCATTTTATTCCTATAAGTTTGCTAGTAAATCTACAAATCCTTGCTTAGCTCACGTTAGGAACCGTTACGGCTACACGGCACGGGAAGAAACCGTGTAGAGTACATTGTACATAGCTTGAGATATGTATAAAACTATACAGATGAAGATTTGGCTACACCAATAGTAATATTATAAATATAAATTGCTATATTATATATCTAAGTTTAGATTTAGATAGCATTTATATTACAGTACAGATACATTGTGCACTCACAATACGCTATGGGCACTAAATTCTTAGATATCATCGAAATATCATTCTATGTATAAAAATGTTTAATTAATAGTAGCTTAGCAGAGTGTAGAGTGCTATACTGAAGTGGATTCACTTATATGAATCGCATAGCTTTATGCTATTAACTTGAATTAATATCTTTACAAGTGTAAATGAATATAACTAATTGTACGTAGTACGAAAGAGCATAAAAACTATGGTGGTAGGTTAAGATATGATGTGCAATGCAGTATATAATAATAATAAAAATAGTGAGTGCACTAAAGTGTGCATTGCAATTCTGCATAAGACTGTGTAGGAATTTTCCCTAGAGTTAAAGTAAATGGATATTTGAAAAGCTACGGAGAGTCTGTTGAAGCCTATCTAGAATCTTTCATTCATGGCTTAGCATCCACATCGACAATCAGTCAACCTGGAAGATATGCACAAAAGGTTGTTCCCACGTATATTAAATACTCGCTAACACAAAAAGCCAAAACTACCTTAAACTTTGTGTCTCGTTTGCTCTTGGCTTGTTTTACATTGCTACACACACAGCAGACAGATATGTAGTCTATGTACAGACAATATTTACTTACTTCATTTTTGGTTTGGTGAATTCTGTTCTTGTCCACATCCGTCTCACACTCTTTCGTCTAATGTAAATATATAAACATGCAGTAGAAATGCATTGTAGAAATAGACGCATATTAAATGAGACTGTGAGACAGACTGGATATGGAAGCAAACTAACAAGATATTTACACTTACACTTATGCTAATGCTAAATAGATAGTAATACTCTACTTTTATGATATTCTTTGGATAGGAGAAATGAGAAATTTCCGTTCATCATGGCTATTCCTTCAAATATTTTCGTCTACACTGCAACTACACTGAATATCCCTTTCTTAGAGTTACTAATAATAAACAGGAACAGATATGAGACGCAAATAGATGTACAGCTTTCAGAGAGCCGCAACTCTCAAATCCAAATCAGTCACTATGAATAATAGTTAGTGGCTAAAAATGAGTTCGTAGTATTGTGCATTGTAGGGAGTTGTATATATTGTAGGATTGTGAGTGGTAGGTAGTTAGTCTATGTATTGTGCTACTAGTTCGGTAAATTCAGACAGGACTGACAGTTCTAGCGCGTCGAGATTCGAGATGACCGTGTCTACTCTATTCAACTCTTTCTGCCCTGAATTCTTCTTCGTGTCTTCTCTTTAAATTCAATGTCTCTTTTCAATCGGGACAAAAGGAACGATATTTCCAACTTCTTACGAAGGGTCACACAATACAACCTGCGTACACAATGCAACATTTACAAAAGTAGAAATTATAATTAGATAGGAAGTTTTTTTGTTAAAAAAGAGAGTATCTTGCATTCAGTAAAGTACCTGTTTAGCTTTAGCTAGTTTGAGCAGAGCGCAAAACTAATAGTAACAATACAAATAGCATGGCATCAATTCATGCTCCTTTATGCTTAGGATTCATATGTAAAATTATGTATAATTCTAATGGTGTTGTGTATCGCGAATCATGAGATCAGAAATGTAACATTTAGATAGGAATGGGAATTTTATGTAGTTAGCAACAATATCTAATCTTTGGCTCTGCATTTCTGCATATGCTAACTAGCACTGTATAGCAAATATTTTTAAGTGCATATAGGCTTAATACAATTAGAGACTCTGAATATTTATTCAATTCTGAATAGGATTTAAAAGTCCTCTTTAGTAAGAGTCAAGAGTGAAGGAAAATCAGTCTGTGCATGCATGTGTCTGAATCCCACACATAATTTCTATTTTTATATGAATACCTCCCACAATCAACAATAGCATCATCATAAAACTCTACTCTATATTATAGTCAACTTAAATAAGCTACCTGACTGCTATAATAATTTGTACTCACTTACCTACTAATACCATACTAAGGTGGAAAACATTATTGTGCATTGTGCTTTAGTGCATTCTCACTTATTCTAATGCTTTATCATTTCTCTTGTCTATTTAGAAGAGAACTAATGGAGTAGGAGGACAAAGAAGAAATATTCTTAACGAACTTACAAATACTTACAGATAAATACATTAACATACTGGAGCACTCATTATTATCGTAGGTAGCTATACATTACATTTTCTGTCTCAACTTCTCTATCCCATTAGTACAATGCAGGTATCTGTAGTAGTCGTGTATTAACACTAGGATTTTCCCTTCGGCACCGGAATAATTGCAACTTTACTACAACTTGAATTGCTACTCTTGTCATTTAGTGGATAGAGGAAAGCAAATCAGCAGAAGAGTCGACTCTACTCTACTGCTTAGTAACTATATGACAATTCCTTCATCCTGTTTTGTATTTTACTACATTCTACTCATTATTACATGTTATTTTTGCTTACGTATAGTATGATTTCTAATAATCACTATAAAATAATTACACATTTGCCAGATAGCGCATTATAATGTAGTTAAGAGTACACAAGTGCCCAAGGTACAATAAGTACGCGTACATGTACACGTTTTTCACTCTGAATGAGTTGAGTGACAAAGAATTAGATTAATATACCACGGATGTAGGTATATGCTTTATCTTAGCAGCTGTCATTTAGAATTAGTGAAGTAAGTAGAAGTGCATGTCCTACGTTTCAATAGCTGGCTTAAAGCATTTGCTTGCAGATTAGCTTTAGCTTCACAATTATAATCTCATTTACAGGCAAAGATTTCTCAGTTTCCCTAATAAATAGCATATGATGACACCGCAATGTATGTAAACATAGCTGGACTGTCCATTGTCACTTGAGACGACTTGCCAAATGCGCAGATATATGTAAGTGGCACATCTTTTGTCTGCAATTCCCTAGTCATACACTACATAGTCATATTTTCGACATGAACGTCTACTTAGCAAAACTAAATTTTAGCTTAGTTTGCCGTTATAGTTTAGCCATAGTCGCATGGCTTTACTTTCCTCTTTTGACTTCTCTCAATTTCTATAGGATTGTGAATAAGAAAGTGGACTCTACGTATTTGCATGCATTTTATTCACCATTATCAATTTTACAATTGCAAATGAAATTGAAATTGAATGGAGACGGACGTTCCACTAGCATTATATGAATAATTATACATAGCGCATAAGTTTCTTTAATGAGTATAATGAGACATCAAGTTTACAGAAGCTAAAAAAATCCTTACTGACTTACACAGAGAGAGAGAGAGATGACAGATTCTCGGGAGAAAATTCTTTAAAACTAGAACGTGCCTTGTTCTCTCATTATTATGATTTTTTTCATTTTTGTTTAAGAACGCTCGTTAGTCTTTTATTGTATGGAAAAGTTGAAATAAAGAGCAATAAACTAGATAATCATGCTTACGGTAAAATTGTCCCTGCACACACTTTAATAAATGGTGAAACTATTTGTTTGTGAGTGATAGTAGAATCAAATCAGTTACCTACATTTCAATGCCATATAAAATGCTCCGCGTCACAAGTTTCAATTACAGTGCGACCAAATTACAAATTGTTAACTCGCTTTGATAAAAATATGCATCTGCTCCACTATTACGTAATGTTTTGACGTATATTCAGTTTGATGTATAGATTATCATTTATATATAGCAAGGGACAAAGCCTTGTGAATAGTATTTGTTAATAGAACTCCCAGTAAGTGTGCTACTTATGAATCCCTGTGGTATTTATGTACAGATAACAACACAGATATTGAGTGATGTACTCACATGCTGTACAAGAACACATTATGAGTGTGACCTGTAAATAACCATCGGTATCTGTGAACATATTCCGATACGTATTTTTCATCAGATAGATATTCTCTTTTTGTTTCCTACATTCGTTCATTTTTATATTATTTTATTTCCCTGATAGCCCATATAATAACTTTACTCTACTAAAACTAATACAAACTGGCAAACATATCATTTCGGTATTTACTACACGAAGTTGTATGCTACTCCTCACTGCTCATGCTCACACTAATATTTTAATTGATAAATGTAGCCTTTCAAACAGATTAAAATCTCTCTGTCTGTATTAATGAAAGTTGATTTATTCAACTTCTGAAATTTAGTTTTCACTCTTTTCTTACCTTAGCAGTACCTACAATGTAATGGAAGGTGTACCTGCAATCAATGCAAGGTTATTAACTGGTCACTATATTATTAGTAGGTAATTGATCTTTAAAATTAGATACCCACAGACATACAGAGGTTGTAAGTAAGTCTATTAGAAACAAACAATTGTTAAATTTCACATCAGCTTTATTTAGATTTCTATTTTTGCCCTTCTGTTATTGGGAAAACTTGATTTTCCGATATTTTTGATGGCCTTCCTATTTCAGGCTTGAGAAATCTACTTTCTTTAATTAACAGCAAATCAATGGAGGTCTACAGGAACTGTATTCATTGTACAGTTTATCGTATGGGCTCCCATTTTCTTCATTATGAGGGTAAAAATTAAAGGGTCATGTAACAAAAAGGCTAATGAATCTCGCAAAAACGGAAGTGTATAGTATTGATATTTTGTGTCCGTATTACAACTTTACTTTACCAATAAATGATTTTTACCGTTAATCCTGTGATTAATAATTAGCATAGATAGGTAAACTGTAACTGTAAACTTGCAATGCTTACATGCATT